>JAHQIW010007264.1:0-157459 GCA_019055375.1 Parelaphostrongylus tenuis
TCTGTCGATTTTTTATAGTCAGTTCTCTCGGGAGCGTCACACTCCTTATGTATAGATTATCGACGACGTACGCTTTACACTCTGTGTCAAGTGAAGCATTCACCTAACACAGAGTGTTGTGCAATTGATTGCTCATTGGCTGGTACCTTTATCATAATTATACCTTTATCTCGAGTACCAGCCAATGAGCAATCGAGTGCACAACACTCTGTGTTAGGTGAATGTTTCACTTGACATAGAGTGTAAAGCGTACGTCGTCGATAACTATATATAAGGAGTGTGACGCTCCCGAGAGAACTGACTATGAAAAAGATCGACAGACGACGGGTTCTGCCCGGCTGATGAGTCTGTAAGGACGAAACACGTGTCTCGGCTGACCCTTACCAGACCACATGACATGTTGGCTCAAATAATAATGAAAGGATCTATTTCATCGATCAGTCAAATTTCAAGTTGCCTTTCATTTAGAATTCTTTTTATCTGACCGCTCTTAGCGGTAGTATGCTGTTCTAGGTTGCTGTTCTAGGTATGCCCAGTGATGCGGAGTGTTGCGCAAAACTCTCGCGTCAGCCAGGACTCGAACCCGCATCTCACTCTATTTGGCAGCGCGTGCTCTAACCCATTGCACTACTGACGCCCTGCTTTTGCACCACCCGTTTTTTCATTTCTGAACTTTTTAATATTAATTATGATTTCTTAAAGTCAAAAAATGTGTCAAGTAGACGCTTGTAATGTTCTCATACCTCCCTATCGTGGATCACACTTCCTCAACAAGCATCGCTTGCTCAGAAGTACCAACAGCATTACATTTATGTCTAGAATTTTCTATGTGTACCAGGCGAGAAAATTGATGCGAATAGGCTAGATGAATATCTCTGGGAAGTAGATTTATTGGTAGTCTACCTATTCGATGAAAATGTAAGTTTGGATGGTTCTAGAGGCTATTTTTCAGCCAGCGCCACACAAGCAGCTTAACACCTACAAACACCTCTTCTTTCCACCATTAATTAAGAGGTGTTGGATCATTGATAGGATGACTTCACTACCAAAACAATTGAAATCTGTAGCGGTGCGAGTAGTGTTTGGACAATTTTGAATCACGCTTCAAAAACCTTTGTAAATCTCACAATATCTATAAAATTCTTCTCTTTCTCTTTCTCTCTCTCTCTCTCTCTCTCTCTCTCTCTCTCTCTCTCTCTCTCTCTCTCTCTCTCTCTCTAAACTTCGTAATCACGCTTCTTTATACTGCTTACTGGCACCTCTCTCTCTCTCTCTCTCTGAACTTCGTAATCATGCTTCTTTATACTGCTTACTGGCACATCGTCGTGATCTAATTGGGTCGTATGCTATAATTGTATTATTATTAGTGCTCTCGAGACTAATAGCAAAAGTGAATTTTGAACCGAATTCAAGTCATTAGTCACTACACTCTTATTTCAATCCTATTCGACTCGGAAAGAGTAAGATCTGAGTTCGAATCCCGGCCGACGCAAACGTTTTTGCACAGCACTCTACATTATTGGATACAGTAGCTTTTTTTCGTGAGTCTTATTCATGTCAACGTATTGGGTACTTATCGATTGGTCTTACATTGCTAATCGATAGTCTCTCTTTTGAAACGCCAGCTCCTATGAGTACGTTTTCAGCTCTCCTAAATTTTTTTACTTGGCTTTTCTCTCATTTCTCTTGAATCCCATGAGTGGACTAGTGGACTAAATTCAGTGGCCTGCAAATATGGGCAAAGTTCTGGATCTATGTTTTTTCCTAATGTAATTAGATGTCATAAACATCACCAAGCGCGTACCTCTTCTGCTCAACGCTATTACTCTCACGTTATCGGCAGCATCATCGAGGGAATATCTGCTATGAAGCTGCTTTAGGATATGTATGAGTTCCAGTCACGTGTTCTGCAGTATCACTAGCATTTTTGCTGAAGACGACAGAAAAAAAAACTCAATTCACCACTCAATTTTCTAAGTTATATAAGAACATAATAACACTGCGGAAAAAAAGCAGTGAAAATACTGTAATTTCGAAGTATTAGTAATTAAAATAGCTATCAGCTCAACTGGGTTTATAAAGCAAAATCGCATACCCGACCAAACCTGTCAAAGGTTGGTGGCTGATAGCTAACATTGAGATGTAGAAGAATGAGTGGTCGGGCAAATGTGCCTCAGTGGTGTAGTGGTAGAGCACGCGTCCCCGGATAGGATGAAACGTGGGTTCGATTCCCGCCTGAGGCCGTGTTTTTGTTCACCACTCAATTCTCTAAGTTATATAAGAACATAATAACACTGCGAAAAAAAAGCAGTGAAAATACTGTAATTTCGAAGACGACAGAATTCCGTGGATTTGAAGGATCAAAGAGGCAAAATCGCTAATTCGTAGATGATTCTTTTCTATCAGATATTCAGCTTTTTTGAGCAACTTCTGAAAAGGGGTTTTAACTATGATTGCCTGTAAAGCACACAGGGTAAAGTGTACAAAGCTGATTGGCTTTGAGGAATGTGCTAAACATTCAATTCCATTCATAACATCATAGAGGTGTTTGGATGATTTAGTCATTCTCATCTTTATCTTACCCACAAAGAGCGGGGATCTTTGTGAGCACAGACGTTGAAACAAGGAACGACTCTGGTGAAGTGTATGGGCACTACACTATCCCTGAAAGCCGTATAAATAACATTTACTGCTGTTGCTATCATTAGGATCAGAAAGCAAAGTAGGTAATGATGCGTAATAACACATGTATGGTTTTCGATCACACTCTAGCTGAGTCCAACCAAGCATCTTATCTTCAGCTTCAACGAATAATTATCAGATTTGTGTGGGAAAAGCTTCTTCCAATTCATAAAGCCGATTGGCTGAGGTAAAGAGAGGAAATGCTCTATCTATCCTGAATCTATGGAGTATTAATACGACCGGTGTTCAGCAGCATCTACGGAGAAGTGGCACTCCTCAAGCAGCAGTCGAACTAACTCACGAAAAGCTTGTAACTTTTCGGGTATCATGTACTCGAGAATAGGAATTGAATGCAAGAAGTGATGCGATTCGAACGATAGGTGTAAACATGGCAAAATGAATAAAAATAATGTTGATCCTTTTATTGTTAATATTGCTATAATTACTATTATCATTGTTGCATTTCAATAGACTGTTTCTCGTAATCTGATAACAGGGTTTGAGCTTCTCTTTGAGGTCTGGTATGGCACTTATACAGTACTAGACAGGCCCGTTTTGCCTTTACAGATTTATCAGAAACACGGTGACTTTCGGTCTCGATTTTATAAACGAATCAATGGCGAATTATTTGAGTCACCGTTTGTCGGACGACAAAATCCCCCAACTGTTTTATTATTCGTATGATTTTTCGTTAATGGTTCGTACCAGCTGGAAGTCATCGACTATAAGTACACTAGCAGCCACGATTTCCACTATCGTTCAACCCCTCATCTCTACCACAGGGGGCGAGTGGTCCTGATGATGGCGATACTGTCGAAACGGTCCGTAGTTACCCACAGGCGAAATGCAACGCAACATCCTCGAAAAAAGGCTAAAAGCGTTCTCAAAGACTGTAACTATTGTTCCTTTCCTTCAAGTGCTTTATTAAGACCACGCTCAAATTTCAATAGATCCTTTCATTATTATTTGAGCCAACATGTCATTTGGTCTGGTAAGGGCTCTTGAACATTTCGTCCTTACAGACTCATCAGCCGGGCAGAACCCGTCGTCTGTCGATCTTTTTATAGTTATAGAATTATAGAATACACTCTGTGTTAGGAGAAAATTTCGCTTGACATAGAGTTTAAAAGCGTACGTCGTCGACAACTCTCTATAAGGAGTGTAAGGCTTCCGAGAGAACAGAGTATGAAAAGATCGACAGACGACGGGTTCTGCCCGGCTGAGAGTCTGTAAGGACGAACACGTGTCTCGGGCTGTACAAGAGCCCTTACCAGACCACATGACATGTTGGCTCAAATAATAATGGACGGATCTATTGAAATTTGAGCGTAGCCTTAATAAAGCACTCGAAGAAAAGATGTAATATGATAAAATACCAGCCAGCTAGCAATCGAGTGCGAATACACTCTGTGTTTAGGTGAAAATTTCGTTTGACATAAAGTGTAAAACGTACGTCGTCAACAACTCTCTATAAGTAGTGTAACGCTCCCGAGAGAAGTGACTATAAAAAGATCGACAGACGACGGGTTCTGCCCCGGTGATGAGTCTGTAAGGACGAAACACGTGTCTCGGGCTGTACAAGAGCCCATACCAGACCACATGACATGTTGGCTCAAATAATAATGAAATGTTACTATTGTTGTTATTGACATCCGTCTCCGATATTCTCAGTGATTTAGCGCCTCATCGTGGCTGAAGATGTTTAGTTGTGGTGAGGTGTGGTGTGTGTATGAGCGATTCACCCTTCCAACAGCGCCATGCGAGGTGGAAAGGAGCTCGGCTTTTCAATTCAGATGCCTAGCTGTCCAAAAAAGAAAACCATAGCAGAAGTTGGCAGACTTATCTCCTTTTTCAGTCGGTGGAACCAATTAGAAGATCTGGTGGAGTTCATTTACTAATTTACGGATTAATAATGATTCTTATTTTCAAGTAATTCGACATGTCAATTTTGGCTAAGCACAAATGGGATCCATGTAGGACAAATAAGATAAGACCATCGTTTTATATGATAGAGTGAACGACGAGTTATCAATCACCAAGCTGCTGTAGGCGTTTATGAAAAAAAAAAAGAAAAGAAGGGCGTTGTTGAAGGACTAGCTAGGGAGATTATTGTTTTTCTTCCACAAGGTGCTATTAATTAATATTGTAATTTTCAACTAGCTAACTTGTCTCTATTCTATTGTTGTTTCTTCCAAAAAGCTGCTGATTTGAATCTCACATGATTACCGATTCAAGGGGCCATTTGTGGCTGAAACTCATCGTTATTTATCAAAAAGTTATCTTGGCTTCCTTCCAAGTAGCTTTTTGTTTCTGTTGTTACTCAGAAAAATTCTGTCGATAAGTTCTTATTATTTAGAAGAATTTTCCGGTAATGATTATCACTTCTGTGTTAGAGCTAAATGTAATCATTTTGCCCAGTTTTGAGATGAATTCTACCAATATTCTCTGCAATTTCCTGTAAGAAATGGAAGGATTTTTGATAAAAGTAAAAAAATGAAGCACACGATTTCTTAATGAATCTCATTTCCTGACTGCACCGTTTTCTTCTGAACACTAGTGAAATAATCAGAGAAGGCGACTGAAAAGTTGAAAGAGACTTGAAAGTACATACATGCATTCACATGATTTTTTTTCTGCTCTGATAATTTAAGCTTTTTTCTGGTCTAATCTCACATTTAAAAAAATCGTATGAGAAAGGAGTTGCCTTTATAAGGAAGTAAGAGGCAAGCCGATCTTAACCGATAACGATGTAGAAATAGGATGTTGATTTCAGCAAGTTTCACACTTGAATCATCAATTTTTCTTGGCTTCTACTTGTGCGCCCAACTTTATCACTTTGGAAATCAACATAAACTGGACTTTTACTCAGCTAATGAACTGCACCAGAAGCTCGCAAGGGCATGGAAACAAACAATGTTCCGCTAAGAGCTACTACAACGGAAATACAAGTGTTTACATCTGCGGGATGGAGGTTTGTTAAAGGTTGGAAAAGAGAAATTTGCTGATGCAGACACAAGCAGTCACCTTGTAAATATTTACTGTTTGACGTCACCAGATGCTCGTGATGCGTCTTAAAGTAGACAACGGCATTCCACTAATAACTACCCATAAATGTTAGTAATAAGTAGAATTCCCGAAGAGGATTAAGTACTATAATCTCCACAAGCAGTAGAACCTTGACTTGATCCTATTTGAAATGTCAATGACATGCAGAGATTTTTTGATGCAAAATAAGGGCATGGTTAGGTCATTATAAAGTGTATTATTTATCTCATGGAATTTATTCACTATTGATTAAGTATAAGTAAGTAGAAATTGATGAAAAATTTTCCCGAAGTTCTCATCGTCAGTGTTCTTCCACTACAACTAGAAAAACAAAATTTCTTAAGTGAAACAACTTAAACAACCATTGCGTGTCGAGTTTTCCGTGTTCGACGACCAAGATCCGTCAAGGATCGCGAAGGATCGTCGCGCGAAGCATTTGGGATTGCGAAGGGCGTGAGCGGCGAGTTGTGGCAATGCCAGTGGCGTTAAATAGCTGATGTTCTCCGTCCACTTCATTAGTGTACTTTCACATCGTTTCAGTCAACGTCATCATCTACTCACTACTTATTTCTACAATCGACGGGAATGAGCCATTAGTGATGCACGATATAGGAAATACATGTCGCCAAATTATCTAATCAGTCGCAATTCATGGCGCTCATAGAATTACATAGAAACGGGAGAAGTGTTGCTTGTCATCTTTCTCACGCTATCTCAACCTACTTTACTCAATATTTCGAAAAAGACCCATTTCTGTAGCCATTGGCTTTTCTTATTTCCACTCAAAATTCACTCTTTTTCATATCACATTAATTTGAGATATTTACACGCATCTCGAATTATAACTGTAGTATCACATGAAGGGAATCGATTTTGAAAACAGAACGATTCAATAGACATATTTAATAGAGTATGACTAATTGCCTAGCATATGAATTGCGCAGATGAGAGTTTTGAGCCCGATTCGTATCAAGGATCGTATTCGTGTGAATGGCGGAAACTCACTTTTCATTTTTGTACAATTTCCCAAGATTCTGTACAGGATTTTCCAAGAATTCGGATGGAGTAGAAGATAAGCAATCGACTAAATTCAGCATTCTCCGTATGCCACGTATCTTCTTGGTATGATGAATCTTGAAGGTGTTTTCATGAAATGATAGGACCAACGGACAACGCACTGGGATACTTTTCTCTAAGGTGTCGTGCACTTTTACACTTACAGGTGCTATGCGCTGTGTTCTCTATCCAGAATTGAATTTGGGGCTTTATTTGTTCAGCATTAGGTGACCCAGTACTGCTTTTTTGGTTCTGTTCCTCTGTCATGTCGTGTTGAAGAAAGCCCTTTTGTCCGAAATCAATTTTAGACCTTATCGCCATACAAATGGTATGTACGAATGTAATTATCATTTACATGGAAGATGTAAATTAAAGCGCTACAGCAGAAGAGCAGCGAAGCGCTAATCCCATCGGTTGCCTCTTCACTTCTTCTCAAAATAAGTGGGAAGATTGGTTACTTTTGATCCGAGTTCGACCAACGATCATCTGAAACCATGTGAGCTTCTAAACGATCGATTATCAAGGTAGTTCATATATATATATTATATTATTTATTTTATTTATTTAATTTATTTATTTATTTATTCATTTATATTTACATGCATATATATATATATATATATATATATATATATATGCAAATAAAAGCAGTATTCGCAATAATGCAGAGTGCTGTGCAAAAACATTCGACGTTCCGGCTGACGGAAATGTTATTGCATAGCACTCTACATTATTGGGTATTCTATAAGACCATACCACCGCAAGATGCGATCAAATAAAAGAATTTCGATTGATTAATTAAAGCAGTTCCAAATATTGCAGAAGGAGCTCTTTTTTATAACTAACATGTTCCAACTTTGTGTATCTTTTTGGTTCCCAGCACTTTTATGTCGCGTTTCGTTGTTTCACTTCCGTCGCCCATGAAAGACTTCAAATTTGCGTGTGAGTTCAACTGCCACTAGACGATTATTGGTCTTTCCCATGGCTGTGGTTGAATGCCAGTCGAAAATCTTCTCCCTGAATTTTTCAGATAGAGCTCTGCGAGTGTGGTTCCAAATTCCACCACAAACTTTTGCGGATCAGAGGTCTTCTCGCACATGTTAAAAGCCTCCTCGTTCTCTTTCTTTTCTCTCTTCTACCTATTCATTTTCTTGTGTTCCATCTATCTTAACTTTGTGGGAACGTCTCTAATCATGTTTTCACTAAGTGATGTAAATTTCTGGATTGAGTTATTAGTTTTCTAAAACGTGCTTTACTCTAAGTTGATTTTTTCTCACAGTAACTTTCAATAATATTTGATGATTTGAATAAATTCTAATCGAACACAGATCTTATTAGATAGCTTCTACAATTCTAGAAATATTCAATATGGTCTGCGAGATTGTATAGAGCCTTTTCGAGTTGCTACGTTAGAGTCATACGAAGGTTTCGGTGGCATCGCTCGCTTCACCAGTAGTCCATGCGTCACAGTGAACTATACTTCATAGCACGAATGGGGAGGCGTTATTCATGGTGATAGCACATGATATTGTGTAATCGCCATATACATTACCAGCTTCAATCCATTGACTGAGGAAAATTGTGATAACACAATATCACGTGCAGTCACCTTGGATAACGTCTCCCCATCACTTCTATAAAATGGTGATCACTGCGGGCGTGGGCCACTGATGAAAGCGAGCGACTCGGCCGAAACGTAGGTATGGCTCTTAAGTACCAACTTGAAAGGGCTCTACACAATTCTCACATACAATTCCGGTTTTTGATAAAAAATATTTTGAACCTTTCATTCATGAGGTCTATTACGGCACTTATGTAGTGCAAGACACGTGTTTCGATCTTCTAGGCTCATCACTTGCACGATGCCTTTCATTTCGGCCATCCCTTTTCAGGAGGACCACCACATATGAAGGATACGACGACGAACAACCTACACTGTCGTGAGGTGAAAAAACGTGAAAAGCCACCTGCCCGTCAGGTGATTTCTCCACTTTGCAGCAGTGTAAGTTGTTCATTGTCGATTGCTTCCTATGTGGGAGGTTTTCCTCACAATGGAATGGCTGAAACGAATGGCACCGTGCAACTGATGAGGGTGAAAGACCGTGACACGTGTCTTGCACTATATAAGTGCCATATCAGATCTCGTGAAAAGCTCAAAATATGTTATCACATTAAATTGTTTTGAGCGAGGTCACAAAAACAGTCGATAATAAAGGTAGGACTATATTGAATGTTTAGATCGAGGTTCAAAAAACAATCAACGAGATGAATTTATAGAAAAATTATTTTGGGCAAATCTTACCGCTACTATATGGGAAGTATGTTGGCAAGAATATATTATCATATTAATAACGGTAATAATAATCAGAAGAAATGATAATGGTAGGAAATAATAGCAATAAGTGACAGTAATAATGCTACTAAAGACTACATAGAATTATGAATACTTGTAGTAATTAATAATCAATAGTATTATAATTATAATATTATAACTTGTAATAATTAATAATTAATAGTAATTAATAATCAATAATTAATGTAGTAATTAGTATTAATAGCAAGTAATAATGATAATAATCTTTTTCTTGCACGACCCGTCATCACAAATTATTCTGCAGATCCCAGCACTTCGTGCATTCGATTCGTTTCCTCGCACTCATCCTCGACAAAGGCTCTGAGCTACCTTGTTTTGTATCGGCTGTTGCTTGAGAATTTCGCTTTCTTCATGAAAATTGTAAAACGCTGATTGAGATATTGCTCCTGCAATCTTGGAAGAAGCTTAGCTAAGTTATTCAGTTGGTTGATTGCAAGATAGCACTAGGAGAGAAATCGAACCAGCCCTTGCTTATCATCTTCCTTGATAAACTACATCACTGACCATGGGATTTTTCTTTCCCAAGAATATGAATAAGAATAATAACAACATTATGTTAATAATGATGGTAATAATAACAACAATGAAACTGATCTGGTGATCTGATAACGAACTTTGGAGCTTTTTTATGACGTCTGGTATGACACTTGTACGGTGCTGGACAAGTATTTCGCATTTCCAAACTCGTCAGTAGCACGGTGCCTTTCGGTTCAGCCAATTCCTTGCACTGAAATATACCCCCTACTTATTAAGGAAGCAACGCCGAATTATTTGAACCAGCACATGTCGAGTGATTGATTCACCCAACGTTATAGTGACTGACATTGGACAGCTGGCTGGTAGAATGAATCATACTTTTGCTTTCGACTATTTATTAGGCGTTGCTTGAAGCAATAATAGCCTATAATGACGAACTACATGTCTAGCACTTTATAAATGCCATAGCACACCTCACAAAAAGGCTCAAAAGAGTGTTTCAGATTATCAGACTGTTATTGTATCGAGCGAGGTCTATTTTAACAGTCGAAAGTAAATAATGATAATAGGTGGTTCCATAAGTTTTGAACTGGAGCAATAGACACCAAATTATTGACCGGAAGTAATTAAAATTGAGTGATTTTGTATGATTCAATTGCGCATTTTTTTCCGAATAGTTTGGCATACAACTTACCTATTACTTGATTTGAGATGGAGCTGTCTTGGGAACAAGTTTGCTTGCTACTCATGTACAAATGGCGCGTAGAGAATAATGCTGATGAAGCGGCGCACAATATTAATGGAGTTTGGGGCAATGATTCGGTTGCAGAAAGGACGGCTAGGAAGTGGTTTGCGAAGTTAAAAGCTGGAGAGAGCAGCCCGGAGATCAATCGCGCTTGGATCGTCCACAGTAAGCTCCACTAATTTTGCGCGCCGCTTCACTAGCTTTTTTTCCTACGTGCCATTCGTGCGTTAGTAGCAGGCGAAATTATTCCCACAACAGCTATATCTTAGAGCAATTATAGAAAGGAAGTATATCAAAATGTTCGCAAGAAAATGCACAATTGAACGATACCAGAACCCTGCAATTTTAACCAATCTGACTGAAAAAATTTGGTGATTATTGCTCTAGTGCTAAAACTCATGGAACGACCTAATTATAAGGATAATAATAATAATAACAATAATAATATAGTAACATAATTATACCTTTATCTTGAGTGCTTTGTTTAGACCACGCTCAAATTTCAATATATCCTTTCATCATTATTTGAGCCAACATGTCATGTGGTCTGGTAAGGGCTCTTGTACAGCCCGAGACACGTGTTTCGTCCCTTACAGACTCACCAGCCGGGCAGAACCCGTCGTCTGTCGATCTTTTCATAGTCAGTTGTCTCGGGAGCGTCACACTCCTTATAAATAGTTATCGACGACGTACGCTTTACACTCTATGTCAGGTGAAACATTCACCTAACACAGAGTGTTTGTGCACTCGATTGCTCATTGGCTGGTACTTTTATCATAATTATACCTTTATCTCGAGTGCTTTGTGCTACAAGAGCCCTTACCAGACCACATGACATGTTGGCTCAAATAATGATGAAAGAATATAGTAACAGTAGCAATAGTGGTATTATGGTACCGATAACAATAGAATACTGCATGTTACGAAATAAATAGTCAACATGGCTTCAGTGTATAATTCCTTCTTTTTAAAAATTAACGGGGTCGGATGAAAACATTCAAGGAATTAATCGATTTCCACTAATTATATGTGTCCTTAATAAGTCCCTAATAAGCGGAAAGCAAATTAGTAGTCGCAGTATATATTGAATGCGCCCTGAAAAACTGAAACATGATTCGATGTACTTTGAAATTGGTTTTCGAGTTAGTAGGCTTAGTATGGGCAATGAATGTGATGGGGCTGGCCAAGCTTGTCATTCTCGTTCATCTGTTTAAATTAGCTTTTTCTGGCTCTCGTCATTCACGTCCTCATCCATTCTCCCGCACAAAGGCAAAATATCTGAATCGTTTTTTTCAAACATATCTATTGGTTTACCGACTGATTTTGAATTGTTATCTTTTACTTTCTCGCTAATGAGCTCCGGGAGCATAACGAAAAACAATCAATACCGTGAGCAAATATCAATGAAAGCACAAAAAACTCCTTTGTGAGTAATGCTAGTTCTGCTTTGATGCAATTCTTGTGCCTTTTGAAAATGAAAGGACTTGAATAGTCCAAAAAAAGTGTTATAGAGAACCGCGCATCTAATAAATTAGTAGTACTTCTTTTCTTTGCTGATAAAGTTCATTAACATCAACTTGCTCAGATACTTGAATGATTCGTCTTTTGGATGATCCACATCGCGCTCCAACGGTTCTTTCAATCATTTCATACTTCTGGAACCTTCTCTCATAAAAGTGATAGGATGCGGATGTGCAGTCTCATGAGAATTCTGCTGCTACCTGAGAATGTGTAAGCTTATATGATCATTTTTGTGCTGGTAGTCATTTTCGAACTCCCAAGATAGTCGTATTGGAGCGTTCTAAGGTTGTCACGGCGAGCAGTGCCAGGCCTTTTCGGATAGAGAAGAAAGGAAGTCTGCCGCTTTGTTATTCAGATTTCTATTGGGACAACAACGATTTCCATGATAGCAGAAAATCTGAGGTTGTTTGTCCGACCGCCTAGGGACAGTATAACAAATCAGGTCACTAATAATTTTAGAAATTCTTCTAATTTCTTTACATGGTCCAACATTATCTGTTGAGTGGAATACAAAAATTATCGTATTTGCATCCTTCATTCACAGAACTCTTCAAACTTTACGTGTGAGTTCGTCTGCTGTTTGAGGAATTTTCGGTTTTTTTTCTACAAACGTCGTTGAAGGTTCATCGTTTGCTGTGAAATTGTGTACCTTGCTACTTTCATTTTTGAGCCCTGTGAATGGGAGGAAGCTTTCCAAGAACTTTGATACTAGTTAGCCAATCTGGATGGATCAGAAGTTCAACTGGCGTAGTCAAGGTCTCATGCCTACTAAAATGTAATATGCCACTACGCTACATTGGCCACCTAGTTGAATGTATTTTGAACCAATCTCATGATAACGATGAGGGCCAGAGTTTCATTTTTTTCTAGGAATTAAAGTTATTTGTTGTTTCGAAAATTTCTTATTGACATGTAAACAAACGTAGTTTGAAAAATAAAAGGTTCAAAAGTTTCCTGAAAATCTTACAACGATTTGGAATGTAACATGTCCTCAGCGGTAATTTTCGAACCGAACATCATGTTTTTACGGCTTGCTATCGAACTTCACATAAAAAAGACACTCTTCTAAAATCAATAAAGAATGTATGTACATAAGCCGAAATGAAATGACTTTTCATCATCGATATTCGCATTTTCATGGCACTGTTTTCCTTATTCTTATCATTTTTTACGGCTACCCAAGTATACAAGTGTCATCTTTGGTGTTCAAAATAATTCCAGCGCAGAATATAAGGTGGCCAAAAACTCAAAATATTAACAAAAACGTCAAAAATTTAGCAGAGACAAGAAACAACTGGCTTTACGGTCAATTCTTCCACTCTACGACATGAACGTCACCTTGAAAAGCTAAACGATGGATATGCGGAGAAGTGATCACTCAGCGTTACTAACGAATCTAGTTAGGCGAGCAGTGTGCCGTCGCATTACTTAAATAAATGAAAGAGGTAATCCGGAATTTGCACCGATAATAGCGACCATAGACCAAGAGGGCTGCCGTATACATCAAGAAGAGGAAAATTAGATGGGCTGCCACGTGACGCGTTCAATGACAACCGGTGTAGATGAGCCGTTAGCGATGAGTCCCACGGGATATCAGGAACACGACAGGGAGATCAACAACTTATTTGCTAGATTTTTTCATGAGGATTATAAATGAAGACTGCGATGATTTGAGTCTCCAGAGTAAGAAGAACTCAATTTGCTACTTTTCCACGCCATAGAAACAATTGGAGACTCCAATAGCGTCTGCTCGAGCTACTCGACAATGGGATACCAGTGGTTCTAAGACATAATCATCCCCACTTATCGCTTCCGTGATATGTGATCCCATTTTTGATGGAATGACTCAAGCCGAGACCAGTAAAGTCTCCACTTATACTTGTCCCACATCAAATCTGTCTGATAGATGGCGTTTTGCTCAATAGACAAGAAAAGCATCGAGACTTTTGAGTTCCTCATTTGTGATGCTTTGGATAGAATGCTCTTATGGATGGCTGCCTGGCTTGGCTTTTTTTGATAGAGAAATAACGCTGAGTGCACGCAACACTGGCTTGTCTCTTTCGGAATAGACGGCGAGCTTATTTGTTAGAAACGAATCCTATTCATATCCAGTTCTCCTCCTGGTCTTCCATACCACAGTGTAATGCATTATACAGTTAGGGTTTGCGCAAGCACGCCCAAGAATCTATGAAGATTACCTTTGTACAGAAGGTGCAAGCCTATTCGATGGCATGTGGGCGATGGGATTACTACTATCATTTTTCTGGCATCGAAATTACCTCTTTTATCACCGATTAATTTCCTCTCGGAATCATACAGATTATAAATTTATATATACATATAAATAATATATATGTATATATATATATCAATTCCTCTGGCCATGAATTATTTTTTATTTTTGTTCCAATTTTTTATTATTTTTTATTTTTATTAATATTTAATTTTTTTATTATTTTATTTTTATTACAATTAATATTATTATCTTCATGTTGACAAAGGCTTTCCCACTATTGGTGTGTAATGTCAAAATTGTCGATCACTGACTCATTCGCATGAGCCGGAAAGGTTTTTCTGAGCACTTTTTAGTACAGTAGGCGATTGAGAAAAATGCATCCTTCGCTACCGAAAAAGTACCAGTTTAAGCATTGCATATCAGATTTTCTTGCTTGTGACATGATGAAAGGTCATGGAATCTCAGGTTATAATAGCTGTCGTTTCCATAGAACTACAACTACTCGACCCCGGTAGTACAGTAAAGGCCGTTCGTTTCATGTTCGGAAGCTGAGGCGCCGAAGCACTATCTTCTGACGTAGATCTGCGAACATTTATAGAATCTGCAGTCAAGTCCCACGCTGTTCCTTTTGGAGAGAACAGCATACGCTAATGAAGAGGCGGAACTATGATGTTTGAGGAAAAGGACATCACTTGTGATGGCCAAGACCTTCCTCATTGGTGACAAGCGGCCTGTCATGGTCACCTTTCTTCTCCGTGTGGTCAGAATATACATTCTTGAGTACAGTGTCCGCTTGAAGCTTACCTTTTAGTGTAGATTCACAGTGACAGACCATGACACGTTCTGTAAGAACTTCTCATTTAGCCGAAAATTGGGAAGAGAACCATTTTTACACTAAAGAAAATGTAAAAGATCCTACACGAACATTCTGACGAAGAAGTTTTAACGACAAGAGAACTGTACATAAGAAGTTCACAGCTGTTTCTCTTATGATGAAGCTTGAGATTCAGTTCGGCTGTTGAAGATTTTTCACAATGACAGATCAATATCAGATTCAATGGAACACACAACGTGGGAAGAAAATGCCTATAAGGAGTTCAAAAACGGCCACAGTAAATAGATGTCGCTAACCTACAAAAGTTTTACATTATACCATCGACTTCGTTAAATCGAGAACTGATCATTGACCTAAAGCTACTTTTCTCAACTAATCATAAAATCAGAAAAAGATGAAGATCCTGCATGAATTGATGTCTTCTGGAGTCTAAAGCGGCGTAAACGCCAAAATTTTACCCTTGTATTATGACATGGAAGGGCTTGACTACACTTCCGCACAACCGAAATCTTTAAGTAAATTTGAAAGATGGAACTTCTTTCCAGCAAGAGATTTTGTAATCTGAGAACATGTTTTGAGCCATTCATAAGGGACTGGTATGGCTCTTATACAGTTCTAGATATGTGTTTCGCATTCCAACATCGTCAGTAGAACGGTGTCTTTCGGTTCAGCCTATCCCTCCAATCAGTTATCAGCCATAAGCGCTCGACTGTGGTCACTGCAATATGGGGTGAATTGACCATAGACATTCGATGATTTAAATGATTTGGCGCGATTCCTTTATAAGTAGAGGATTTATCTTCTGTAAAGGATTGACTGAACCGGAAGACACCGTGCTACTGACGAACCTGCGAAGTCGAAGCACGTGTCTAGCACTGTATAGGTGCCATACCAGACTTCATGAATGGCTCTAAAAGTGTTATTAGATGTCAGATTGCCATTATTTTGCGAAAAGTCTATTTCAATACTCGAGAGTAAAGGTATACAATTTCGTGTATTTTTCAAGACAGCGTGAACTTGTGGATCTCAATATATGCTTTGTGACCTACTTGTTGAGAACTTTGTTTGTTTTGTAGAAATCAAGCGTCAGCACATTAAAAAAAACCTTGAGTTAGCAGCTCTATCTATGCCTACAGTATAACGGAAGCTACAAATATGGTTTAGTAACAGAATGTATCGCTAAGTAAAGGTCTGGAGTAATGTTGCCTTGGCAACAATAGGTTTATTTACATGGAAGATCTGACATCAAATACAAAATGGCGTTAGCAGTGGTACAATATGATATTTCACATAATAACTATATTATTTACTTTATCTCCTTATCACTATGACTTTCTTACTTTTGATTTTCACTCCCTAGAATGTATCATGCATGAATTAGATTGATTCAATAGAATTTTCTATAAAACTTGATTATCAATCTTCGAGCCTTTTTCTCTGATTTGTGGATTATCAAACATCTTACACATAGTTTGGAGAAGAAAGCTTCGGACTTATGCTAATTCAAATATATATCTTTACTCTTCTGACTATTTTCCACGATTCAGCATCGCATGTTTTGCCGATGTTAGCACTTCTTTCATTCACTTCAATGTCTCACATCCTCATCGTACACAAAGACCTTTGAAGGCGGCAGTGAATTCGTCTGCTGATTAAGGACTTTTGAGTCTCTATAATGAATGCTGTTTAATGTTCTTTGAGTCACTCATCTCTCAAATCCTGGTACAGCCGCACTAGGTCAATCCTACGTTTTGTGGATCGGTGGGAGTTATCTGAGCAAATGTGGTGCCACTTCCCCGATTTCAAATACATGGCGACCCAATTTCAAAGTAAAACAGGATCGAACATTCAATATTGACTCTACATTTTCACTCTAGAAACACTAGTATTCTTGATCACTTTCTATGTGACAATAAATTCGAATTCACAGGAACCCTACAGCAGTTTCATTTTGACGAGAATAAATGGCAAGAATTCAACTTTGTTGTTGATTATATTTTGATAAAATCAAATCCAAAAGGACCGATACATACGCGCACACTTTCTGTCTCTATTGATTAGTAGAACTCCATTATACAAGAACGGAGCATGTAACAGGTTTTGTCTTCAAAGGAAGGGGCACCACTAAATCCTTCAACTCTTTTTGATCATCGTCCGGCTGACTTCGTTCTGCTCAAGAGAAATTGGACCAGTAATTGACTACTTGATTCAATAGAACAATGGCCATTTTAACAAGCCATTAATGGTACCGAAAATTCACAAACTGGCAATAATCATTATTTTATTGATTTTTTTATATCATATTTTATTTGTTTAACTATATTTTCGTTTCACATCCTTTCTTAAAGCATTTTTTCGAGTAATATGATGGATTTAACTCACTCTGCATAATACTGCATGAATTCCGGTGTTCTCCAGAGCTAATGCTCTGGACTGCCTAATTTCATATTAAGGCGTTCCCTGGTGATATCGGCAACACAAGTCCTCGGGGGCACTTGTAGATTGGCAAAGAGTTTTTTACTCTAAGGGTAACCTCTTTTCAGACATCAATGGTCTCTGGCATTTATGTACCCATAAAACCTCTTCCAAAAATATAATGAATCAGAACCTTAACACAATATCTCAATATAACTAAAGAGGCTTTTTCAAAAAATTTCAATAGCAATCTCAACTCCAATGTTGTTGTCAACTGTACTCCAATTTTTTGATACAGTCGTAAAAAATCATCTTCAATTAGTCTAAGCAAGGTTGTAAGATAAAAAATCCGAATAATTTTTATTTGTGACGGTTTTGTTAGAGTTTGTAGTAATTGGATTTGTGACGAATGCGCTGGTTAATGAATTCTTCACGGCTTTTGGTACTTAATCCCGTGAGTATATAGCTGCTAGGAGCATGCCGCCTCTTGACCAAACATATCCCTCATATCGCTTTGATGAAGATTAAATAATGAAAAGATAGGCCTCTAAGGTATAAAATCACTGGTCTTAAGCATTCCTTACTAATTTCAAATATTCCAGCTTGACATACCTCTGCTCATGTGCGCAACTTATATTGAAATGTACAAGTAGGCCACATGAGTTATATATGACTCATATATGTGCGAAAAAGTGTTCAAGAAATTGTGCGGTAATTTAGCCACTTAAACCAATGCCATTTGAGTAAACATTTCTATCTGAAAGTTACAAAATTCTCCACTCCTTCAAAACAGAAGTTTGGCTTTTCATAAAGTTAACAAAATCCTCTTATTACTCTTTTCAACAGATTATCCAACTAGGTATTTTGAGGTGTTCAAAGGAGAATAAACCATGTTGGTGTGCACTAATTTTTAACATTGAGCTCTAAACAAAGTTGGAACAAAAGCGTAGTCTAGGAAGAAAAGTGTACGTGTGTCCTCAAAACGACCTCACAAATTCAATCAGTCACTCATATCTGAAGTACTTTGTATCCCAAAAGCAATATTGTTATGTATGAGTCATGTCATGTCGAGCACATCTCAGTTATCAGTGAATTTCTATTATAAAAATTTTTATTGATGTGTTCCGTAATAGTGGTGACGATTCCAGAGCTTCCAGTTTTATTTTTTGAATTTATCTACGTATGAGCTAGTGGTAAACTCTGGTTTTTTCAATACTACTGCGAACTCAAAACCTTTACCACAGCAGCAAGGCTCCCACAGCGATTGAATGCATTTTTTGTGTAAAAAATCTTATTCATTCATCGGCACATCTCCTCAACAAACGGCTATTTCTTCATCCGAAAGACCTTTTTCGTTCTTTTTTTATTTTCTTCGAAAAAAAAAACTGCAATGTTCTGATGTAAGAGTGAGCATATCCGTGTCATACATAGTCCGATAAGTGTCCATTAGCCAAAATAATGTGCTGTAAGTTTTTCTACTCATCATATCAAATTTCTTGCTAATGCATTGCTATTACCTTTTATAGTAATCAATGTTACAAAGTTGAGGGAAAAGCTCCTCAACACCTGCGAAAAATTCAAATTCTATGTTTGCTTTACACACTATCGGTCATTTAAATTCATGAGAATTTCTCAGGAATATTTCCCACAAAAAAAGTTCTATGCTTTGAAGGAATTGTACCCGACAATGATTCGTCGAAGGCGCACGCTGTTTCATCAAGACAATGCCGTCTGATGAACTGAGATGAATTCAAGGGAGTCGAGGTTTTGCCGCAACCAGCCTATAGCCCAGATGCTACGCCGTCCTATTCGAGTCCTTTTCCGCTCAACGGAACAATTCCTGCGTAGACGCCGATTTGGGACATTTGATCAGGTTGAAGAAGGATGTCATTTATGACTCAAATCCCAAGAAATGGCGATTTCGAGGAGCAGATCCGAAGCTTGCAGATCGTTGGCAGAAGATCGTGGATAATGATCGTTCTGCAGCAGTCCAGCACGCGCTCCCGGAAAGAGTGAGATCTGTGTTCGAATCCCGCAAGTGCACACCACTGTACATTAATGGGTTCATTGTAACATCATACCACCGCAACACGCGGTCAAATAAAATGGATTCTGAATGATAATTTTTATGTTCAAAGATAAACTCTTTGTTTTCAACGGAATTTATGTATAAACTTTGAATTATCAACGAGTGCTATGGAACTTCAACCTAATATCTCTAAGATAAGTGCTTTCCTTAAAGGAGCATATAGTTGAATTAGCTTGATAAACCAGTTTACTATTTGAATCATATTGTTTCATTTTTATTTGTGCTTTTATCCACACCTACACAATTCCTTGCTCAATTGTTGAAAAAGAAAAATCTTTCGTATCGAGTGTTTCTTAGGATCTCAGCTCATATTTCAATGTGCCAAATAAACATTTTTGAGCCATACATGTCAGAAAAGAAAATTCTATGGCGCTTGAAGTCTCAATTCGTGATAACTTCTATGACTTTTTTCACATTTTTTGAAGTAAAAGTAATTATCAGTCTAACAGACCTTAGTTTTGTTGAATTCATGCTAATTTACCAAAGCTGCAATTTTCTTCTTTTTTTGTCCATCAATGAGAACAAAGCTATGACAAGTAAATTTCGCTTTTTCAGATGTTATAAATTTCACTGATGTAGAACATAATTCGCAATCCTTCTACGAATACGGTCTTTCTCGTCTGTTGAGATGTATTCTACACGAAATCAATCCAGAAAGGCTCATTGTTAACGGCAAAACAACATGTTATTTCCTTCCATATGATTCATTTTTAGCCTTTTTACCTACTATAAACCTATCTATTCTTCCTTTTTTATCGCTAATCCGTTTCATTCTCTTACTCATTCTTCCCTTCTGCCCTTCACTACTTCCTGCTCATCGAATAGCATCGTATTGTTGAATATTCATCAGCAACTCTTCTCAACAGAATCGACAGCTCGCTTTCATTGACACGCTGCCACTTATGAATTCTCTAAAGCTGTGCGCTATGACGTCTCTAAAAGTATCTTTGTGATTCGCTGCTTAGTACAAAGACCTCTTATATGTTTGAACATTAACATATTCGAATCTATTTGATATCAACCATAATACGCAAGTCACTGAGCTCCAACTGGTTGCAATCGTTACTTTTTCCATTCGTCAGTCTTCTCTTTCACCGCAGCTGCTCAGTGGATTCTGCACCCTTGAGAGATTTCAAGTAAAGCTCTCCTCTTTTTCATTGTCTGTGGCTAAAAGGATAGCCACAGGCAAAGCGCTAAGCGATAATCAATGTCTAAGGGATGCATCATGCGTTCGACTCCATTCACAATGTCGTAGAGGTGATCGAATGCATATTTGACCTAGGGCAATGACTTAAGAAGTTCATAACTGTATTTAGTTGCAGTTTCTAATCCTCCAGACAAGCCTCATACAGATTCTTCGTACCCGGATAATCGTTAAAATTTCGTTTCTAACGAACTTTGAGAGTAAGATCGAGTCAACGACCACTCGTAAATTGCAGAGCACCTCTAACTAGTGGGATACGCGTGCTCTAAATAGCCATGAGTTGAAAATATTCTAATTTGAAGACTGGGCAACGTTTTTCGAATATACTTGTGAGCTTTTACTCCCCGGAAAGGCATTGCGAAGTCTTCAGTATTCTTCGCAGACACTTTTTTACCACGTGCTTGGCCGAAACGCAAGGTGGATGAGACACGAATCAAATAGTAATAGGTAAAGACAAAGCTCTCGGCGTTGATCAATCCCTGTGAGATGCGTCATGCATTCGTGATTATTAAAAATTTCTTGACGTGATTCTGGTCCTTACAATGACTCACAGGATTGAACCATCGAACATTGATTGACTGATCACACGTGTGTCGCGCATCGCTTTAAAACCACTGCGCCACACGCGCTGTCTAGAAATGGTGTTTAGGAACATGACTACGTGTGAGTAGAAGCTATAAGTCATTTCCTGGACAGACAGAAAGCTCACCTGCTGAAATCACCTTTATCTCTTCAAAAGTGCAATCTCATTCAACCTTATCTCTTTGCACGTGGAGATGTGCCACGTAGCCTGGCCACTAGTCAGTTCGAGTTTTCTCATCATTAGGCAATTTTGTATTATTTCGTATGTAATTCCTTTCAAGCTACCTCTTTTTAAAAGCGATATCAATCATTTTAACATCAAGTTTACTTCCCTAGTATTTAAGAATTCTTCTCATCCATATCGTCGCTTTCTCGTTCATCCAATTCACAAGTACATTTGACAAGCTAGCATTGACTTTCAGACTAAGCAGCACGTGATGTAAGTTTACTGGAAAAATGTCCACTCTGCCAACTTCTCCGATCGGAAAGCAGCAACTGATCGATATGAAAGCTGGCGCCATTTTACGCGAAAACGCTCGGTACGATAGATCTTAGAGCTTAGAACTTTTTTATAGCTTCCTTAGAACTCAAAATCAAAACTAGTAAAGTGGAACTAAGTGAGTTTTTAAAACTTTCCTAGTAGTCGTTTTTGGAAAATCCCTACTGCATTGAGAAGTTTCTTGTTGTTTAGCATGCATTTCCGCTCATCTACTCTGTAACAAATAACAAGGTACTTATAATGAATCTGAGTTACAAGGCATACAAGTAGATATTTCATCTTTACTCTTGCTGAATTAATACACTCCACTCTTCTGAACATCACAAAAACCTAATTCACTTAGCTTTATTCGATCAATTTCTTTTTATAGAGCATACATCCTACCCTTAACGAAGTTTTCTCATGTTCTCCCACCGGGAATTTGTTGTCGACTTTTTGAGAATTTTTCAACAACAATCATTATTCACCATTCATTTTTTTGAAAACACTACTTATGAATTGAAGTTCATGTAGGTAATGTGGTGTCTCTGTGGATGTCTAACGAACGATGCAAAGCTGAATCGATGGAGTGAAACATTCTCCCGAATAAAATAACAAGCAAATTAAAATGGGTAGATTACGAAAAAAAAAGACTTTCATGTCGTAAATTTTATGTGACAGTTGCAAAACTCTCCTTCAGCAATACATCCATATGGAACTTTATGGCTCTTGAAAAATGAATGATGTTTGGTCAATCAAGAGTGTATGAAATGAAGACGTAAAAACTTTGTGCTACAATTTAAAGGTTGTCTAAATTTTCGAGTCTAACGGAAAAACAGTCAAATCTAAACAAAAAACTGGAACAAAAGTCGAAAACAACAGAAGTAGCTTAGCGGACATGAGAAGCTTGAAGGCTCACAAGAAAATGAAGATCGGCCAGGTAAGTAATTATGCAGTCGCTTTTTAAGCCAAAAATTTGAAAATGTCTGATTTTTTGAAAATAGATAAAGGCAATAAAAATCTAGAAATAAAAGGAATAGAGTCCAATGGCTACCGCAATCATGAATGAAAACATTTTCTTTGTGTTGGAGGAAATCGGAACGCTATCTGGGATGTCCAATACGTTTGTTGCTTCACCTTCATCGTTCTCATCAAATCGTCACTGCTGTGCGCTTGGTTGGTACGAGGTAATTTTTTCAAAGAGTTCTTTCTACAATTCTTTCTGATTTTTTGTAATTCTATTCCAGTTTAACTTGTTCATAAGGCAGTAGTTCTTCGTGTTAAAAGTTCATGTTATGTATCAGTACGAAAATACTATGATTACTGGAATAATTCGTTTATTGCTCGCCTTCTTGATAGGTTGGGGAAAAAGTTTTGAGAAAATGCTTGTAAAACATTTATTTATACACCTGTTACACCCGAACAAAGATAAAACTAGTACGTCAAAGTACATCCCTAAAACTTCAAGCGCTTCCTGCCACTTCTCCGGCAAAAGGTGGATTTCGCAGAGCATAAAATTCCGATTTCTTGCTGTTGGAAGAAATGAATGACCGAATTATGCTTCAATATCGGTACCAAACTTTTTGTCGTGCAGTCAGTGCCCCATTAAACAAAACTTTCTTCACCTTCGTCAAACTTTTTGAACCACCTGTGCACCATACTTTTGCCAACTGCGTCTTCGCCCCAAGCCGGATTGATGCGTTCACTTGCCACCGTTGCATTTGAACCCAACAACCATTCGTGCAGCATCAACAACCAATTTGCTCGCTTGTTAACTCCATCTCAAAATAAGTAGATAAATTATATACCAATCAACGTGGGAGAAGACGGGCTTTCAGAACCCAAGAACACAAAAAATGGCCGGCACTTAAAAAAATCAGAAGCATTCTCTCAGAACTTTTTCCACCAACCTATCATTAAAGGCAAAGTACATAGAAAAAGTTAGAACGAGATTTTCGGACGTTGTTCCCCGTACTATCTTTTATTTATGAAGAAAATTCCACTTCTTCTTCTATTTATTATTGACTGTTTTTTGAATTTATTTCATTCTGTACGATTTTTCAAATTTCAAAAATGTTTGACTTTAAATTTTTATTTTTTCGATCTGCTTTGAATTAGTTATTTTTTGTAAACACGTTTAAAAATATTCTGCAAATTTCTACTTGGTGTGAGAACTATTTCCTCTGATTTTTCATCTTTATTGACTGTTCTGGAATCAGTTTTTTTTTCCGATTTATTCTTCTTTTCATTGTCTCTCGTAGGTTACCAACATTAGATAACTACTAGAGATGATAGATTACAGAAGTTCCTTGAAGTAACGGTTAGAAGAAATTACAAATCCTAGACTACCTCTTGATAATAGGAACAGAAAGGAGGAAGGTTTGAGAAAAAAGGTTTTGCGCAGCAAGATAGACTACTAGAAAAATGTCAGGTCTTCAGACACCAAACCGTTGTCTGTTTGCTAGATAACGATCATTTATATGTTCAATTTCAAGCACAGGAAAAATCTCTTTGAAAAAAAAATATCACTGCTAAGATTTATTGATAATAATGAATGACAGCACTTATATCGAACAAAATTTCTAAGTATGATTACAGAGTATTACCACTTTAACTTTCGATGTTCACTATTGACGTCGTCTTTGAATGATGAGATGTATCGAAGACGTTCAATTGATGAAGACGAAATGTCACTGCACATTGCCGATTTCGCCAACGACACCACGCGTTCAACTGATTATATCGGCGAAGCAGTCAATCGAATGCTGAAGCGGTATCTAATTTGTAGAATTCATTATTTCATGATTTATTATATAGAGCGGATACATATCGATCGGCTATCGGTTCAGGTCACCACTGCAACAGGAAGGCGTCAGACAATTTCATCAAAGAAAATCCAGCATCGTAAAGAAGGCGAATGCCGTTCGAGCGCAACCGGTAATGTCCTAATACTATTAAACTTGAAAAAAAATAATTTCCTTAGTTGGAGTATACTGTTCCTATCACAAATACCGTCACTATTGCTCATTATCCGTTCCTATTATGAGTATTATAAGCTGTAATTTTATTCATTAATATAACCTGATATTATTACCACCGTAATCACTACAACTGATATAATGATAGTGGTGAGATAGCGAAGTAGTTAAACATTCGGTCTCTGAGGAAGCAAGATGACAAACAAGGCGCTGTTTCAATACCCTCCTATCACTCTCTGGTAACCAATAAACTGAACGCCTAAGAGTGTCTTAGTTCGATCAGCTACGAGACTTTTTAGAGAATCGTCTGGACCAGTATTCTGCGATACTCATAAAGAGGACGAAGTCTTCAATCAGTAACCACAGCAACACATGAAATTATCTTCGTGGAGAATGAGGCGAAAAATGAATTAAATGTCAGAAGTGCTAGGATACGAACAATAGACGCGATGACGGATCATTTAAGATGAAATAGTGGGATCGTTTCCAATACCGGGCAGTGACTTTTTGAAGAGTTTTTTGCTGAACAAAAAAACTTTCCACTAAATTATTAGTATTGATTTGAAAGACTAAATCTCGGAGAGTTCTGAAATATGCTTTTTTCGGAGTGGCCTCACAGCGCTGTAGCATTCAAAGTAAAATTATGCTCCACACTCGTCTCGCTTTATCGTGTTTATCGCGCTTTTATCTCGCGCGACAGAACTCCTCTCTTAGACTTTTAGTAGCCATTCTATAGCGCTGGCACAGTTCACATGTGGAGTGCGACTCTTTTTCATTGAGTTTGAGATTTTTCAGCGCTTTGACAAAAAATTTGGATAAAACATGTGACTCTGAGATTTGAAGACTTCTTCTACACGTTCACATGCTTTTCGTGCCTAGGCTTAGGCTGGGCTCAAAGCGTAAACTAAGAATTAGAATTAGTAGAGGAGTTTCTTCCACATATTTTAGTACAAAAAACTTAGAATCCTCTACGAAACGGCGAAAATGTCAAAAAAATTGCAAAAATCTCAGCGATAACGTGCCACTAGTGTGAAGCATATCATTATTTTGAATGCTAGAGCGCTGTAGAAAGTTCTTCTAAATAAAAATACATTTCTGATCTCGTCGGGATTCAAGCTTTCGAAAGTTATCGATACTCTAATGGCGAACCGTTCTTGTGATTTCACCTTCTTCAAATTGTCGAAAGGTCAGACTGATGGGCAATCTACTCTGCCAATAATATTTACTTTACCACTTATTTATGCGACCCGTCATCACAATTTTTATTTTGCGTATCCCACTACTTCTAGCACTCGATTCGCTTTTTATCTTCTTCATAAAAGACGTAGGAAATTGGTCGAGCATGTCTCCTTACAATCTCGAGGATAGCCTGGCCGTGGCGTTCCATAAGGCGCTTGTTGTGGACTGCCCGAGAGTTCTGGAGGTGGAGTTCGGCTCCACGCACGCCGCGACGAGCAACACAACCACTCTGCCAATTCTCCTTTCAAAATTGATAGCTAACGTATTGGCGAATTCGCCTTCTTCAAAGTCTAAACGTATTGACATATTAACTATCTATTGTTTGGCTAATATTTCGTATGAAAGGATAAAAGGATAGAATTTTAAGCGTTGATCCAGTTGCTAAAGAAAGCGCCACCCACCGTCTTCATTTATCAGATCGTTTCATAAGTTTTGACATCAGAACAGCAAGCACAGAACTCATTTAACAGAAGTGATTAAAATTGTATGCTTTTTTATCACTTAACTGCACATTTTCTTACCAACGTTTTATTATACAACTTGCCTATACTTGCTTCAAGATGGAGCTGTTTTAGGATCGCTTGCTGCTTATGCACGAATATCGCGTGGAGGAATTTGCTAGAGAAGCAGGGCATAAGATTGATGGAGCTCTGTGTAACGGCACGGATACGAATAATCTTCCAGACTGTTTCTCCCCATCTTTGACACTAAGTGAACCACTTTTTAGCCGTCTTTTCTACAACCGTATGATCTCCCTATGCTCCATCAGTCTTGCGCGCCGCTTCACTGGCATTTTCCCCTACATGCCATTCGTGCGTGAGTAGCTATCGAATTTATTCCTAGGACAACTCCATTTTAAAGAAAGTTACAGGGAAGTTGTATACCAAAATGCTCGCAAGAAGGTGTGCAATTGAAGGGCACCAAAATCATACGTTGATCAACTCTGGTTAGTAAATCTAATGTGTACTGCTTCAGTGCCAAAGCTTATGCAACGACCTCGTATTAACTATGTTTGAGGATAACTGAATGCATATCTGCCCTTTACAATGACTCGCGGTGGCCTACCGATGTATCATATCAGTGACGCTATATTGCCATACAAGTCTGGTACCATTTCACCGACCTCGAAGGGATGGAGGACTTGGCAAGCCTTAAGCGGGAGATCGAACCATCGATTGATCAATCATGAGTGTCACAGAGAGTCTCTAATCTTTGCGCCAAACACCCTCTCTTACTTTGCATGTGTAATGGAAATCGTGGTGCAAAGTCAAGTTAAAAGTTTAGCTATCACACAGGAAAGGCAACCATCGGACAGGTACCCCTCAAGTACACAGGCAAAAAGCACGGCAGTGATTACCTTGAGATAGTAGCAAGGTCTTGGGACGAAAGAACGTTAGAGCCAAAACTCTTGAGGTCCCTTGAGTAAACTTTTAGGAACGATTGGAAAGGAAGAGTTCCGGAAAAAGCAAATGATATGGTTTGATTCAGACTCATTCCCTAGTTTGAATAGGGTTCATTTTTCAGCGTTTGTGGCAATACATCAGTGACCTCTTCCGTATAAATAGCTCAAAGGTGAATTTTTTAAGATAGCTGGACTTCTATACCGATTCTACGATAGATTTTTACCAAATTCATGAGATATTGACTGAATAATTAGATATGGGCGCGTGTGGCGCAGTGGTTAGAGGTTCTCTACGTCGCACACAAGGTCAGTGGTTCAATCTCGCACTCATGGCTCACCAAGCCCTTCATCCCTCCGGAGTCGGTTAAATGGTATCAGACTGGTCTCAGGCTTTCCTGGGAGGATGAGCAGCACTGACTCGGTGCACCCGGAGGCTACCACGAGTCATTGTAAAGGCCAGATATGCATTCAATCACCTCAAACGAAGTTAAAAATTGAAGACGAATGCATTGCGCGTCTCTCAGGGTTCGATCAACGCCGAGAGCTTTATCGTTTATCCTGACTAAATATAGTATGAAATATCACTACATCTAGGATATGGGGGAGACATAATAACTGCAACAGTAGCAACCAATTTCAAAGGGAGACATGCCAACTTTTGCAAGTTTTATTCAAAACGAAGAACAGCTTCGTAAATCTTTCTTCACTCCTCGTTCAACCCCTTTGGGTTCTTGAATGTTACCCGGGGCAAATAAAGAAACGACTCTTTTCGCTGGACAAAAAATTTTTATAAGAGGACAAGTAAACATTCAAAAACTTGAATCTCTAGCTACAGCGCTACTCCTCTCTTAAAAAGGCTTTTTTATAACACTGTTTGTGTTCTATATCACATATTTCTCGCAAAACAAAAGCTTTTTTTCAAGTTGTATGTAACCATTCGATAACGTAAGTTTTGACGATTTCAACGCTGTGCTTATATTCTGGAGAGACTCTTCTACTGCACTGTACCAAAGAATATGAGATTGAGTCTCTTATATGCGGCGCGTTTGCTTGTCGGCTAGTGTGTGTGTTGGGCGTGGATTGAATATGTGGTGGCTGCGGATTCAATACGGAAATTGATTGATCGCGCTGGCGTGGCGCGACGCACATGTGGAGTGCACTTCTTGTTATTCAATTAAAGATTTTTTTCTCTGCTTAGAAAAAAGCTTCAGATATAATGTATGACTCTGATACTACAAGATTTCCCCTATGCTTTCGTGTGCTTTTCGTGCTTTCAGCGAAATAAATGTAAAAGCGTCAACCACTGTAAAATGTAATTCTATTTTGAATGATACAGCATTACAAAAGGGTCTTTTCAAAAAAGGAGCACGTAGAACAGTAACCAGCGATATAACTTTTTGTATGGTCCTTAACACTCTTGTGAAAAGTTCTTGTCCAGCGAAAGGGGTCGTATATATGAACTGGTTAAGTAAAGGAGCGGGTTTTCCAGTCGTTGCAGAAATATGTATGAAATTCCGCGACCTTGGTCAGAGATGTGAACTCTGTAGCGGTCAAGTGATTTGGTAGAAATATCTGCAAAGCGGCACTACCTAAGGTCCCGTAATCTTGTAGTTTTGATTTTCACGTTTCTTCTTTTTCGTTAATCCAAGCTACCTAATAGTTTTTGTCAGAGACAATTATCTTCCCTTATAAGTTCTTAGATGTATTAACTAAATACTGAATAGACAAATATAAAACTGTCAACTTGTATCAGGAGTTTGTTGACGATTTTGTTGGTTAATGTTCAAATTGTGAAGAAATTGCCCCTTCTACGGTAATAATTGAAGATTAAATATATATAACAAGGTAAGCCGATAGAACTATGAAGTTAAAGGTGTTGTTATCAACAGTTCTCGTGTGGAAAAGGGAGCTGAAAAAAATTATGTAATGCTAGATTATCGACAATCTTTATCCGCTATTTCAGGATGTGTTAACGACAGTCGTGACCCTAACTAACACCCAACTGTTGCCAAACGATGGTGATACGATTCGAACAAAAACGATTCGTAATCTCGTGAAACCAATGAGCGATGTGGTAAGCCCCTGAGAGATTTCAATCGCTACTGAAAACCTTCCTAAAATGCTGTTTACTTGTAAAGCGCTGAAGAAAACTCGAGGTAATACCAATTTCAATCTCTTTTTGTATTTTATCATTGATTCTCTCTCACATAACTGCGGGTCCCAAAAACCTGCTCCGTTCGTTGTTAACTTTAACTCTCATACACCGAACTGATCGAGATTCATTGTGGATTCGTTGTTCTTCGAAGATTCGTTGTCTTTTGATCACACTGAAGCGGTTTATCTTGAAGTCTTGAAGCAAAAGAGCTACAGTGTTCTGAGTTTTTTTGCGTAGAGTCATCTACCTTTGTGGCGCAGGAAAACGTTTTACTATTTTGGAATTAGCGCTCTTCGAGCAGAAGAGATTCCCGAAAATGTATTTCTATTAGCTAACCATCCTTAAAGGACGATATAAGAGTCTGAATAACCATCTTCAATTCAACAGTACACCGTGAAGTTTTAGTTGAGCCCATTGCCATCTTCACAGAACATGATGTGTTTATCTATTCTATTTCACCTCAGAAGATTTCAAAATTTAAAAACAAATGTATGGCACACACTTCAGGGATTGACCGACGCTGAGAGCTTTTACTTTAGCCTTTGACCTCTCATTTACCACGTAATTACATTCATTAGCAGGGCATGATGTGAGACATAGCCACAAGGACGCGGAGATACGAATAATATTTGAACATTGTGCATATATAATAAACTCAAACGATAACTAACCTTTCACGCCAGCGCACGTTCGCACTACACCATCGAAGCCCTTGTTCTGTCCTTCATTTTACCGTATCGGTTGTCATCACGTCATCCGTTCACGGGATTGGCCTAGGACGCACAAACTGGCATTGTGCCCAATGAAACTGAACCCCTGGTCAAAACCACACTAAGCTTTTATCTACTGCCTAATTCCCATTCCCTCACAAAAGTGAGGTAGTGCGGTTCTTAATAGCACGATACATCAAGAAGCAAGGCGATGAAGAAGGCGGTGCTTTGATTACCTCTCCAAAACTCTTGCAATCAGTCAATGAGAACCTCCGCTCGGCTACCGCCAAAATTGCAAGGAGAACTGTCGTGATTAACATTCTGTGGCATCTAAAGCCGAAATTCTGAACTGGCAGACAAAGCATCTTGTGAAACAATGAGACATTTATTGAAAGATGCGGGAGAAGGTATGCGGGGAAACGAAGCGAGTACAAGATCTGAAATCCATGCAATGAGCTGCGATTATGAGTCTTGAGAGGAAAAATTTTTAACGGTAGGGCTTGTTGACAGATGACTGGTGACAGCAATCGTTACAATTGAAGTGTAGCTTAGAGAGAGGTACAGCGAAAGCCTCGATGGTGCAGTGCGAAGGCGTGCTCCTCGGAAAGGTTGATTGTGATTCGTGTCCGAACATCGAGTTCCAAGTTTTGCTCGCATCTCAACGTTTTGTGATTATATCACTGATCATAAAGATGTTCAACATGAATGAACTATTGAAGGAGGACGATGAGGATTTTCACTACATTGATAGTGATGCACCACCTCGTGTCTACATTACGAAGATTCTGTCGAAAGGAGAAAAGGTTAATGCGCTGATTACATAAATGACTATTTATTCATAGCTCACAGTTATTATTTACACGTTCCTTATTTGTTGTAGCCACCAAAGCTATGAAGGATCCTTGTAGTATAACATCTATCGTTACTAGAAATATTACTGCTGAATATTTGCTTACGTCAAAAGAACAAAAAATGGTTTTTTGCAGACCAACAACCATTATTTTCTACCTGTTATCAATTTGTAAGTACGAGCGAATGTAAAATAGCGCATGTGGCGCAGTGGTTAGAGGTGCCCTGCGTCGCACACGAGGTCAATGGTTCGATCTCGCGCTCATGGCTCACCAAGCCATCCATCCCTTTGGGGTCGGTAAATTGGTACCAAACAGGTCTCAGACTTGTCTGGGAGGATAAGCAGCACTGACTCGGTTCAGCGGGAGGCCTCCGCGAGTCATTGTAAAGGCCAGATATGCATTCAATCACCTCAAACGAAGTTAAAAATTGAAGTCGAATGCATGGCGCATCCCTCAGGGATTGATCAACGCCAAGAGCTTTTTTATCCTTTTATCAATTTATTGATTTTTCGCCACAATTTTCGTTAGAATGACTTTTGTTAAATCTTTCAATAAATGTCTCATTATTATTATTTGAGCCAACGTGACATGGTGACATGTGGTGTGTTAAATGGGCTGACTTATAGAGCCCGATACACGTGTTTCAACCTTGACGGTCTCATCCGTCGGGCAATTACCCTTCGTCTTTAGCCAATACTCTCGGGGTGCTATAGTCCCTATACTAAGAGTAGGCGACGACAAACATTTTACACTGTATGTCAAGCGAAGTCATCGCTGAACACTCAGTATTGTACACTCGATTGCTCTTGGTTGCTATCGTTAGTATATCATACCCTTCGTTTCGAGTGTTTTCTTGAAATCACGCTCAAATTTCAACATATCTCGTAATTATTATTTGAGCCAACATATCGCGTGGCTGACTTAAGCAGTGTAAAATGCTCGATGTCGCCTACTCTTAGTATAGGGGACTGAGCGCCCCGAGAGGACTGGCCAAAGACGAAGGTTAATTGACCCGAGTGATGAGAGCGTCAACGTCGAAACACGTGTATCGTGCTCTATGAGTTAGCTCATTTAACATACCCCATGACATGTTGGCTCAAATAATAATTACGAGATATGTTCAAATTTGAGCGTGCTCTCAAAGAAACATTCGAACGAAAGGTATCATATCAATATATGGTTTTTTGCTTTTTTTCCTTCCATATCAAAAAACTAGCTTTTGTAGACCATTGAAAGTAGTAAGCAACCAACCAAGAAGCCAAAGATGGGAAAAGGTGAACGAAAGAAGAAGAACAAGAAGAAATTCGACAAAGAAGCGACGACAGTCTCTTCCACACAAAATCGATTTACTAAAAAACGAAAAGGAAAAGGGCTCAAAAGAAAGCACGGCAAGGCTAAGCCTCGCGGAAATCACACAGGTACTAAGGAACGTTAATGCTTCTTTGAAGTTAAATGAAAACAAAGCCTAAAAGAAAAGTCTCACATATCTTAGAAGTGCTTTAAGTATATAAAATCTAATTCTAAGCAAAATCTACTGCGAACCAAGTTTACGATCCAGTCAATATGTACGGTTTTCTAGACACTAGTGAACAAACGAAATCTCCACGACATCTGCTAACCTCACTCGGTCTACCTCACCACACAACTCCACGACCTCACCAGAGTAGTTTCCTACATGGAGTGATTGATCCAAAAGATTCACATTTCACCAACAAAGGTTAGTTGATTGCATTTTCATGCAGGTGACTTAAGAATAGGGCGAGTTGGCGCAGTGCTCTTCTTCTGGAATCTTGAGAAAGAGATCTTTTAAGTGTTAATATTTTCTATATAGGGAGAAGACATCGTTGTATAACCAACGGCCAAAAACTACAATTTAGTTATCAAATTGAAGTGGAATGCTTGGCAATTGGTTTAAGAAAACGGGCTATGGCTCAGCGGCTAAGAGTGTTTTGAGACCCACTCTTGGTAATTGGTTCGGGACGCACTCCCCATGCTTTCATATCTTTCATCCCTTCAAGCTCTGTAAAAAGTGTCAGATTTGTCGGGGAAGATGCCAGTGATTTGATACATCAATGGGTCACCGTTAGCCATTGCAAATATCAAATATGTATTGCTATCAACTATGCCAGAGAAGTAGCACTTGTGGCCGAAGTTGCAGAAGCTGAGAAGAGCACTAACAAAGCCCATCGACAGTGTATCATTTACGAAACCAAAATAGTTGCACCCGACGCCCTGACGGAACAGTTACAGTTTGTGGAATGGCAATGGAGAAAATCATTGCGATCACTATCCGGGTCATTCAATAGCTACGTCTCCTCACAAACATTTTTCTAAAAGAGTATGGATTTGTAGCCTCATCAGTGCTCCTTTCCAAAATTCTACGTCTATTTCGTCGGAGAAGAATTGAGCAATACCTGGTCCAGACAGAGTGAGACCTGAACACCTGAGCAGCTGCAGAATATCCGCTAGCTCATCAACACCCTAACTCTGCCTTGCAAGCTTTCTTCACAATGTCAGCAGCAATCTCTCAGTCTGCTTGTTGTGTATCGTTTACAGAAGTCCAAGGACGCAGCATCATCTCAGCAAATATTCATTGCCTCCCTTAAAACGTCATGCAAACATTATAGTGGGACAACATGGAAGTGAAAAATGACGGATGACAATTACATCACCTTCGCTTCACTGATGACATTGTTTTATAGCACCAATCATCAGCCAGGCGGAACGAATGTCAACCGATTTTGACGACGCTTCTGGAAAGAAGGCTCTCCGACTGAATTTTACAAGAACGATGTTTATGAGGAACGGATTAGTTTTGTAAGCCCATTCACTCAACGGAATGAATGTCTTCAAATGCTTCAGTAACGTCTATCTACGTCGGAAGTCAATATGATGAGCGACTTAGCTCCAGAATCGGACACAAGGACGCTAGCGGCTCGGCGATCGTTCCGGAGTATCAAGGACGTAGTGGAGAGAACAAAGAACACCCGACTCTGTGCCCACCTTTTTGACTCAATGGCTATCCCTGCCTCAACGCATGCAACAGAAATCTGATCGCCACCGAAGCAGGATAGGAGATCACCTGACTTTATTGAACGCAGTCGAAAGGTCTGTTGTAGGAGATTCCCTCTCCTCGCAAATGAGAAAGGATTCGAAGTTCTGATTTACGTCAACAATCGAAAATCGAAAACGCTGTTTTACATAACAAGTTATCGAGCTGATGTGGGCAGGATTCGGAATGCGTTTTGACGAGAATCGCGGAAGATAAACGTTACCGATTGAGTTTTTCAAGATGTCAAACGCATTACAGATGGACACCGATCCGATGGTGCTAACTCTTCACGGACAGTCTAAGAGAAAGATGTGACGCTCAACCAGTCTCTACAACAAGGAAAACTCACTGGAGTTCTCTTGTACGCGAAAGGAAGAAATGGAAGCTTTACTGCTGCCCGCTTAAATCACTCAAAAATCAACGGACGAGAGGTGATAGGGTGGAACAAGGCTTGATGAGATTGCATACTTGGCCTATACTTCAGGAGTATATCAACGCCTAGAGCTCTACCCTGTGATCCTTACCAACAGTCATCTGCTATTTCTCGCCGCCTCCCCCATTTGGGCTCTCCATTCATCTTCCTTCCATGGAAGATTCTCAGTGAGTTCTTCCTATCAAACAGACACGAAAAAGATTATATTATTTATTGCGACAGTCTCAACAAAATCTAACCTCTGGACTGACTAGCCTTTCCTTTACTTCGACACTGTTCAGAAATGGGGTTTTTTTTTCTCAGAAGCAACACTTCTAGCATGATCTGTAGTCAAGAAAACTGACCGCCTTTGTATCCTTTTTAAGTGAAGTCAAAATTTCAAAATAATAGCTCAGTGCATGGTATTCTTGTCTTCCTCCAGACTCAGCACGTTTGTAAGCTCTCCAAATAGTTCATTTCTTCTGATTTGGCCAATTCATCATGTTAGCTATCAAATAAGGATATTCAGAAATCGTCGAAATTCCCGGAAATTGTTCTACCGCATAGCATGAGTAGGGCGCCAAGTTCTAAGACATTACCCATTGATATTGTCTTCTTTATATTCATCCACAAAACCGTTTTGGGGTTCCTTTGGAGGGTATTGGTGCAGTAAATGAGATCATCTGTTGACTGGACCCAAATTCTGAATTTACTATCAAAGAACGATACAACGTCTAGATATTTTTTGACTCGCTTTTTGTCAATCGCTAAAAACTCTCTCGTTGATCTCTGCTTTTAGGTCAAATACGTGGCTATCAAATGCACATTGCTTCTCGAAAACCTACGGTGCGTCCTTTGAAGTAATTGGCTGTAGAAAAAATAATTCTCGCAAAGCAAATCTTCAGTGATAGCTCATAGATGTGTCACTAGAAAATTTTCAGAAAGAATAAAGTAGTGGAAAGAGTACTAAAACAATGAATGGTGGTAATATTGACGACTATTCGGCTATGTTTAGCAGAATTAGTAAAAACACCCTATGGCAATCAATACGTATGTTCTGAGCTTGTGTTTTCTGTAATACTGCTAAACATCTCTAGCCAAGCGCTCGACTCTCTGAAGAGACTCGTATATTGTGGGAGATGGATGAATTGAACTACACCACACATATGACAGCGTTGAAAACCACTATGATGACTGAACTGAAACGAAAACATGACGAGGTAGGCGAGCATATCTTTGTCGACAAGCTGTCGTAGTTACTAGAAACTTACCATTTCCAATTGTTTTTCTTTCAAAATATATATGTTGTTGTTAACTTAGCCACTAAACACTTTAGAGCGTAAAAAAAGTATTTGGAAAGACTGATTATCTTAACTTTCCAGCAAACATCTTAAACTAATCACAACCTCCATTGCGTCACGGGTTGACCTCAGCAGAAATTTAGCTTTGTCCTGGACCTGTCAAATTTCATGTCTTTCCGTTCATGTTCTTCATATTCAGGACACAGCCACCATCTCTGTTGTCTCATTTCGCGATTCCATCAACAAATCAACAGTCTACGACAGAGGCACCACGGAAGAGCTTCTACACCGCCCATACGTTTTCCACATGGGGACTATCACCTATGTCATCAACCACTAGCACTACGTCAACTACGCTGCCCAAAATAAGAACATCTTGGGTACCGATGGGAATTCAAACTGAAGAAGAAAAACGTCTAGAAAGCGGAAAAATTTCACTGAAACAAGAGTATCGCGAAGTCACTACACTCGAACAGCTTAACAACTATCAACAGGTGCAGATACAAACTTTAGACCAGGTGAGTTTTATCTATATTATTATCTATAAAGTTCATATCACTAAGTAATCCTATGAAGAGCTATCATTTTTGTATTTATTGCGGCTTGTTGAGTCTGTTCTTTTGGTGGCCTATTCCATAGATAAATGTGACCATTACAGCTATTACAATTAGAATAACAGCTAGCTGTGAGTTTTACCTGTCAACAGACTCGTTGAAGTAATTAAGTGCTTTTTCAAATGAAAATGAAGCTTGTTCCTCTTGATGTTCGCTAAGCTTAAATATTGATCAAGTAATTGGTTTCATTTCAATAGGTGCAGAAAATCCGTTCTGTAGGTTAAGACAAGCCGCTGCAAGCAAATGAGCTCTAATGAATTCTATAGAAGTCGCGCTGTCGCATAAGCACAAAAAAATGTTTATGACATTTCATTATTGTAACCTCAGATCACACCACGGCCTCGATCAGTTAAGCACGGTTTTGATCGAAGTCTCGATAAGATGACTGACGTGGATCTTTATAATTATCCAACGGAGAATGCTGAAAAAGAAGTGATACACAAGCACACTACTAGTGACTTTTGGTGAGTGATGGATGGATAAGACATGTAAGCACCTCAAGAACAACTTTCATTCTGGAAAAGAAGCAAATTCATTTTGTACTTATGTGTTTTGCTTATGACTGCTTGCTTATCTGCCACATAATTGACAATGTTCTCAATTTTATAGCAGATTTCTTATTCCTCTAACGATTGGCGAAAACCGAAATTTTTTGGAACAATAAAATAGATCTGTAGTCTCAACCAATCATGCCTAAGCTTTGTTCAACAGTAAATGCAGTTATACAAAGCTTTTACCTATAGCTCTGACGTAGCAACCTTGAAGAGGCTCTCAACATTTTCACAAACTATACGGTAAAAAGCAGTGTTGAATATCGAATTTTGGCCAGGGTAGAGGTAACTTGTCTCGCATTGATAGAAGATACCGTACAATATACACCTGGGCTTTGATTAGTGCCGAATCCCTGGTGAATGAAACGCTACTCCACAAGGTCATTAAATGGTACGGGATTTGTTTTGGAAGATTGAAATGACGAATAAGTAGGCTCACATAAAACACTGTATAGGTTTAAATATGCACATTCAATCACCTTCGCAGTGCATATCGGAGTGGAATGCTTGATGAACTCTCGAAGAATTAATTAATGCTACAACCGTTGAGCTTTGATCGATGACCCATAACTTTTCTTCTTGAGGATATTTTTGAGGCGGCTCTTTATGTGGATGCTCAGGTAGGAGATGAAAAGTTGAACACGGGCGAAAATCCGCACTGCACTCGTTTTGAAACACAGGTGGAGTAAAAACCTATTGCCTTCTTAATTATAGACACTTCTCGGCCTCCAATGTGCCTTCAAGTTCACGAACTATTTCATTAGCTCGAATAGCCAGAAAAACGCGGAAATTGTTTTTATCTAGGAGGTACTTGTTTACGTTATGCCACCTCAATAATTTTTTGGTAGGTGAGCCTCATATGTGCTCCACGAAAGGCCAAATCAAAGCTGTAGAGTATGCCTTTATAATATTCACATTAGTTACACGGGCCCCGACTTGACAACCCATTCCCATCAAGTCTCCTACTCCTTCCGGCCTATCGAATTGCTACCGAACTTGTCTGGAACAAGTTAGCTACCTCTGTTCCAAAGTAGTACTCTCTAGCACGGTTATCTTATGCGTCCAGAAAGTTTTGACTCCATCAGCTTTGAGTGACATTGGTAATAAAACGAAAAAGCCCCAGTCAGCAGCCAAGTTCACGCGCAAAAACTTCGAAGGCCTTCGTGGATGGTGGTTGTAAGGAAACGGATCAAATGAAAAAAGTGCTGGGATCAGCACAGATTCACACAAGTGATGTTGCGTCATGCAATAACCATATATAAATTCACACGATTCGACATCACATATTTTGCTCATTGTAGCTTATCATCTGCTTCGTTGTATTGCACTCTTCATTTGAAGAGATCCTCGGACTTACGTAAGAAGCAAGCTGCTACATGGTTCATCTTATTAATTTTCTTGGGCACTGATCGCACTGATTCTAGCTGAAGTTCGATATAGCTTCGCTAGGACGCCCACACATTTTTGTCTAAGAAGTCGCCTGTCCTTTAGAATAAATCGGAGCTTTCCCAAAGTAGAGCTGATATCAACTCCTACACCGTGAACGCTTGGTTAACCATGTTCTGCATCGAACTGAGGAGAACAGGGTGTATACTGCACGGTATCTTCAGCTACTCCATTTTCTCGTGTTTTAAAGCATTAGCTTGAGAAAAGGAGAGTATTCTCATTCCAACTGCAGGCACATCTGGCGACGTTCTCCTCGTCAGCGACGTGCATCGCACGAACAATCTTCGATTTATGGAGTGCTAGTCAACTGTTTGCCTTATTTCAATGTTTAATCGGTGTCTGTGTAGCTCGACGCAGTTTATTCGTCTCTCATCTGGTCCTAGACATTCTGCTACTGGTCATCGGTTTTATCTACACGTGAGTTTTTTTTTTATTAAATTTTCCTATTTCGTTTTCATTTCGTCGCAAGTGTGACTTTATCTCGATGTAAAAAACGATTTCTTTTCAGAATCACAATGATCGTGTTCTCCATAGTTCTCTTTCTATTCATTGGCGAAACGCCAAAGGAGGTTCTCTTCAGGTGGATATTATTCGCCCTTATTCTTGGTAGGTGTTTTTTTCTTTATTCGGTCAATATATGACAGCTCCCACTGCTTCAATCCTTAAAGTCACACCGAAATTTAATTGTAATAAAAAGGAAAGAATAAAGGAGAATGTACTGCATAGGAGTTTTTTGAAAGCATCAATTTTGTGAACTACAATACAAAAGTATTGTAACGAAGCCCCGTAAAAGGTGCTTCAGCACTGCAGTTACGTCTTTTAGTACTCAAATACTACAACTTTGTTCAGGCTACAGTCTTTCACTTTCTCAATAAGCAAACAATGTTTCCTTTTCGCCACATTTATTGAGTTTAGATGCGGTTCTTTTACTGTACGGGTGCCTCGTCGTGATTTCACTTCGTTGTTGTGAGCGAATAGTTCAATGTCGACTATCGCTGAAAATGGAGAAGGCTTTGTCTCAAGCCAAACCACAGCCAGTTTAATGAGTGACACTTCTTCTTTCCATTGAATACTTCAGTAACAAAACTCAAATCTTCAGTGAGTAAGCTCAGTCTTTAGACTACTTTGAATTTCCAGTAATTCCTTACAACGAAGAAACAATCTTATTGCTGAATGTCTTCTTTAACACATTGAACAGGCCACTGAAAACCTGCGCGATACGCGACGCCGTCGCGCAGCGAGAGCGGCAGCTACAATGGCGGTTGTGGTAGTTTTCTAATGAAATCTGGATTTTATCGCCACTAAAGGAAATTTCGCCATTAGTAAATGGTAATATATGGCAGAAGAGACATCAATAAAGCTATATGTAGCAGAAACAATGGCGGTGCTTTCTCCTGAAACTTCGAACATGAAATAACTTGTGAGGTTTAAGAAAAACGAACTCTGCTCGCAAAACGTTACCTTTTTCCTTGGTATAAAGTAGAATAAGATTTATCTCACAAAGCAAACTAAGTGGGAGAATAACTTTTTCTCAAGCTATTAAATGAATGCAAAAACATGGACGGAAAAGAAAGAAACTAGGTTATATAACAGCTGGAAATAAGTTCTCTTTCACAACAATGTGCTTTTTTCGTTCAAAAATAGATGATTTTCCATGCATGAGCATTCTCTTAACTGTAATACTTTTTATAGAAATGTCTTCCGCTGTATTTCATCATTTTATCCCAATGATATCCCCTCAACACCTCAGATTATCAAACAAAGTTCCAAATTTCCATCGCAACGCGTGGCCGTAGACTCTCCGCCGCGTCGCGCCGCGCCGCCGTATACGCGGCGCGCTTTGTGGGCTAATAATAGCTCAGATCGTTGTCAACGTGTTAACAATCAGAGTGCGACTTGAGTCAGTTTCCACTCATACATGGGATGACAGATCGGGTAGTGTACATTGATGATAACTCATTTTCTTTCACTCGTATTAATTCGCGCCCACTAATTTTGCCTCAATTCTTCCGTTTATTCGATAGCTTATCTAACGCTAATCATTGTGCAGACCAGAGAACGTGGTTTCTATATCTAACAAAATGTGAAAGAATACTTGGGTGAACTTATTCATCAAATCCTAGTCATTATTTCCATTGATGAGGGTACAGAGAAAACCAGAATATCATGAATAAAATTTTAACCCACTGTCCGCTACCTGGACTTTCTATTGCTCTTTGTACCATTAAAATCCTGCAGAGATGTTTGCTTATGAGGATGGTTCATGCGAGTCGTACGTGGTTACACCGGCATACATGAGTTGATTTTATTTCAAGCGCGCGTGACCAGAATCACACTTCGGTCTCTATGTATTAAGCAAGGGGTTAAGGGTTACTTACTCTCACAAGTTCGAGATATATATGACAAAAAATGTCATTTACATTCGCTCCAAATGATTCCAAGAAAGCGCAGGAAATGAATGTTGTTATACGAAAGACAGCGAAAATTGTTGAAAATTTCGAAAGCTTTCGTGAGAAAATGAAGATAGCCTGCGAATGATCATGTCAAATGGATGGATAAAATTTTCTTTTTCAGCACGCCAATCCTAGTTCCACATTGCTCAGCGTACAAAATTGAAGTTAATCTTTGCCGAGTATAATTCAACTGTCTAAATTGCATGCTCTACGTAGATCTGTTCAAAATAGATAATGATCGGTAATTTGTTGGAAACCACATTTATCATTACATAACTCTCATATATATCATTGAACCTCAACCATAGTTGTATTAAACACTCCATTTCTGGAACAACCACATGTATTTAAGATCTCTTCATTTCCTTCGGGTTCATTACGTTATATCATTAACAGCACGTTTATTTTCTCAGCAGTTGTGAGTTCATTTGAGCCTTTCATTGACTTATTATAGCCAATAAATCATTTTCATGTAGTAATGTACTGAATAAACAGTTTTGAAATCATAACTGTCAGTTAATCTATAAAACAAACATCTGATCTGCAAAAGTAAGTAACAATGAGAAGCAAAAGAAGGAAGGATACATCTTATGACTACTTCTGCCCTGTACCCCCCTAGTGCACACTTTCTTGTACACTTGAGCCATTTTCCCGTCTCGTGAAGCGAAGAAAGAAAGGCGGTTTTCAGAGAATTAGCTCGCCCCATTAGAACCGATTACTATTTACTATATGAATACTGATGTTAACGCGATGATTAAGCGCACAGTGAAAGGATAAAGCCATCAGTAGTCGAAATAGCTACATAATTATGAAAATATGCTAAGTAACTTACGAGGGAAAAGGCACTCGTAAGCAAACAACTGAACAAATCACAGGGTACGCATTGAAGCGACTTTTTCTGGTCCGGAGGATGATTGAGATACGGAACTATTCATCAACCGATCTGAATCGGAAATGAGAGGATTCCATCATGGATCCAGTAGAACTTAAATGAATAGATTAGATATGTTGAAATGAGGAACGTTATAGAACTTTTCACAACAAGAAGAAAGACGTAGGCAATGATGGTGCATCATGATTATCCTTGGTGAAGGATATCATATCATTAAGCAGAGATAAATCCAGGTGAGGTCTCTCATCGCAAGGTGAGAACTTGGGTTACTAACAGGATACTTAGTAAAACAAACCATGATGTTTTTGACGTTTTGTTACGCCGTCGCTGGAGAAGAACAATCGACAATGACACCGCTAATTTTACTTATGTTTTGATAAAACTGGATAGGGATATGAAGTGTATGCGACGCTTGAAAAAATCCCCCAAATCATCACATGTTATCTCCTACCACCTTCATAGCTAGTAATCACATTAATTATAGAGTAACTGCAACTTACGTTTGTGAGAATTGCAGCCATCTTTTTTGCGATCCAGAATAACTTGAATCACGTAGTCCCAAGACAGAGGCTATGATGTGACCCTTCCTGCTCTGTTATGGGGTAGTTTGTCCAAAGGAACGGTTACGAATGGAAATGTCAGACTCAGTTTCGACCTTGCGTGACCTTTCTTGGGCAAGGATACATTTCTGGTCAACCAATTGTACATCGGAATACAGTAACATCGCTTTGATGAGATGAAGGGGTAGACCACTTGAGCACTGACTCTCATATTTTTGTTTATCAAAGCAACAATGGATCGAAGAAAGTGGGCGTTGATCACATGCGTAAAAATCTATCATTATGCTCTGTATCTCAGTTCAGTTTCGGTTAGATGACTCTCAACCTGTACTTCCACAACCACTCACACGGTTGTCACATAAGGAGAGAGTTGTGTCCATTATATTATAGATAACCTATTAAACAAAAAAAATGGACCAATTCCCAGCGCCGACTGTATATCAACCTCGACACTGAACAGAGAATTTTGTGTTTTCTTGATTAATTGATTGGGGTAATATTTTTTGGTATTTTTGGAGAGGGTTGTTTGTCTTTTGTGAAAGAGCCTTTTCACATCCGAAAGCAATAAAATGGTAAGTAATAGGGTGAAATTCTCAGGATAAGGTAAAGTGCGGGTTCGAGTACCGCCTGACACAAAGTTTCGCACATCACTTTAATTATTAGGTAAAACGGTTAGTTGGAAAAAAGGTGCTCACTGTTCGAACAAAAATTTGTGTATGGCAGTTTTCTGCAGAGTTTATGATATTGTTTGACTTGGTAAAGTTTGAGTCAATCTGACTTTTCCATGATCTGAAGAAGGCCACAACGCCGAAATGTCTACTAAAGTGTACTCTATTATATTCAGTAAATTTTATTGTCAAGAAACTACCTCGTGTCTCCTCATTAGGAATTATGAAAAAAAATAGCCGTTGAAATTAACGGAAATTGCTGGGCTAGACAACAGAGACTTTTTTTTTAATCAATCCCACATCAGACAGTAACATCTTTGGGGATAACGAAGACGAAGATTCACTGAACGAAAACGAGTGGCTGTGGACAGTCGGCTTCGAAGAAGACGAAAACGTCAAAGTGTCGGTCGAAAAGAGTTTCCATAACAGCCTCGTGGCATTAACTTAATCATCAAACAAAAAACACCAGACGTCAAGAATAGTAGATGTGCGTGAGAGAATATCGGTCTTTGAAAGTCTTCTTCCTCATTTTTACTCTTATTTCCGCATCATGGTTCAATTAGAGCCTCAGTATGTCATTTGAGGTTTACGATCTACCGTTATCTGCTATCAGTAGATTCCCTGTTATTTTTATTACGACGCTGAGTACAATATCAGTAAGAGTTCTTGAATCTCCTGAGTTTTGATTTTTCCTTCCATGTAATAACTTTTGAGCATAGCAAAGATTGTATCAATCATTACCTTTAAAATTTGATAGTAGTTTTCACTGGACTTTTCTTAATGTTTTTAAATCTCAATTTATACTGATCTTTGATATGATATTATCATGAAATGTGGCACCATCCTTTGTCATGAAAATACTTTGGCGAATATTGACTTTTTATTTCTTTTTTGTACATAGCACCATTTAAGTTCCGTATTTCATACATAATCACTTTTCATTGAATTTTAATGTCAATTTCATGGTCTTGAACCACTAAATTTTCATTTCCCCCTACATCATCCACCACATACGAAATGCTGGCTGAGAATCTCGTCACTTATCTAGATGTTCGCGTTTGACCCCTGTCGTCCCTGGTGGCGACGATGTGATGGAGCGGGTCGAGTCCTTCCGATGACCTGCCTCACTCCATAATAATTCGACTGACCTCTTCGGTAGTTCAATAAGAATAATGAGACGAACTACAGTCATAGCACTAACTATTACGGCTATAAGCGAGGTATCACTAGAAATTGATTGAACTACCTGCGGTACCTGAAAAATGCTGATGGATATTTGCTCCAGGCAGTCTACGACCACTACGGAAAAATCACCTTAGAATATTGTACAGTTCTGAGCCTGGTATAAGAAAAAAAAAGAGAAGGAAATCAGCGAGGATGACGTAGTAAGCGAGAGGGATTGTAGCGGGAAAGCACAAAACTTTAGCAACGTGAGCATCTAGGCATATGTTTTCGAAGTGATTAGTTGCATATTACATATAAGAAATAAGAAGGCTACTCTTGACTTTGTTTTAAACATTTTACACTGCCGCATTCTTTTGAACAGTTTGTAAAATTCATAGCAGAGAAGAAACGGAAAGCCTCTACTTGATCAAGTCATATGCTGACAACCCAGTCAGGTCATCCGTAAACTTTGAAATTCTTCATTCTCTTATCCCAAATTTAACATTATAATTTTGCTAATCAAAGAGTTAACTCTGTGGTCTTTACTCGATTTCGCGCAATTAGATCTCTCTGTAGTGTAATGATTGATGAATAGTTTTTCGTTCTCATTAGACAAACGACATACCACATAGTTTCCAAACTGAAGAGTTTTCTTTTCGTCAGATGTTCAAACTAAAACCGTGACCGATGGAGTTGTTTTCTTTCACTAATAACTTTGTTTTTCGTGATTTGTTTTGTCAATCTTATGTTCTACTGCTTACTCTTTATACATGTTTTCTGAAATGGTTCTATTTGGATTTGCGCGCTATTTTACTTCTGTTCTGAAGCTCAGCGAACTTTGGCATGACTTCTGGAGGTCGGTCAATTCGTCCTTTTCGTTGAGGTCAACTCCTTTGGTGCTAACACTCTACACATCAGCTGCTTAATGACCACGCCCTTTATTGCGCAAGAGAGACGCAAACGGTGAGGGTCGTCGTCGTCGTCGGTCATCAACATTCCTCAACTAGCCTCCTCACCTATCCAGCAGCATCATGCAACCTGCTCAGGAATCTGAACAGAATTCCCTTTCCCTGCGAACACATCATCAGCCCACAGCACCATCAACATCCTCTCAACCGTCTGCTGCTCCTCCTCAACGAACATTTTCGCTTCCTGGAATGGGAATTCAGAGGCAACTACCAACACCAGGAATGTATCCACCAGCTCTACTTGCTCAAATGTTTCAACCGTATTTTAACGGTATTTTTCCGCCACCGGAAATCGCTTTTCATTTTATGAATCAGAGGCCTTCTATTCAAACCAAATCTTCTGTTATGGAATCTACTATTAGTGCTTTCTCCAAACCAATGGCAATTCAGCATTTGATAGAGGATCGGTAAGCCAGATTGTCCCGTCAACGAACTTTTGTCTTACATAGTTGTTTTTAGGGATTCTGGTAACGAATCACTGAGTTACACTGGATCGCCTCCGCTTTCCGGAACGTCTTCGAACGAATCCTCAAGGTCTGTGCCATCCTCGTTCCCTTGATCTTTCACCCTTTCCGACTTTTCGAAGCTAATCCATTATAGGTCGAATTCCTTCTCGGTCTCAGCGTTGCTGAAGACAGAACTAGTGTCCAGGGCGAAGAGTGCACTATCTGGTGCCGCTACAGTCGATCTGAAACCGTCTTGCACGACTTCAGGCAATAATACTATTGTTAAACGTCATGAATCTGCTCAGATTCATGTTCCGACGCCCATGAAACCTGCTCCACTACCGCAGCCGATGATAACTGCGAATCTTCATCAGCTTCCAATAAATAACTTCCAGTTCTCTCATACTTCATGTACGTGTTCAAGCAATTTAGTTCAGACCATTGTTTTATAGTAACTACTGAGGTATGGGTTCGTCTAAGGATGTGACCTGCATTAGAACAAAAGTAGTGAGTTTTTGTAAGATCGATTGATGGTAATTACAGCACCTGCCTCGTTAGGACAACTCTCGAACTTTTGTCTCCCACCAGGATCTACAACATCGCTATCTCAGCAACGACCACCGCCACAGTCAACTAATTTCTCAGAGCAGTTTAGGGTGAACAACTTCATATCGAGTAACTAAAAGATGTTACATTAGAGTAATGATAAAACCATAAAGTTGCGATTAGCTGACCTTTCTTTTGGATTTGAATTTGTTGCATACCATTGTAGATCGCCGCTATCAAGCCACTTATCTAATCATTAGGTTATTCATCTTCAAAATGGATACCTCAAAAACATTAGAAGAAGATTCATTACAATTTCCCGAATTCAAAAAAGCATTTGATCGAACATCACATACGGTTCATTCATACATCCAGGAATTCTAAGTGAAATGTAAACTTTGAATCTCAGGCGGAAGTGAACTCACGTCTCACTTTTAGCGAGTGAGCGCGCGGTAATGCAATGCTTAGTACGCGTCCCTGGGAAGGGTGAGACGGGGATTCAACTTCCACGCGAAATTTAAAGCCTTGCACATCATTTTACATTCTTGAATGTTTAGCTATGGCATAATAACCTTGCTACTAAAAGGGCAAATATAAGAATTTTTCAGATTTTATACATTTCGAAAAGTCAACGGTCATTTTTCCAAAAAACAAATACGAAATACCAGCAAATAGATTTTTATTTAGATGCAGCCGTTTTTTACAATGGGAATGCCTGTAAGTGACGGTTCGAATCAACGTGACATTTGTGTCGTTTGTCATGATAATGCAAGCGGGTATCATTACGGTGTGATGAGCTGTGAAGGATGCAAGGTATAGTTCCAATCATGAATGTCTATAAGAAAAAAATTAGATCATTTACTGAACTAGGACAAATTAATCTCAGTCTTCTAAGAATTTTAAAGTAATACGTTCTTATTTTGAGGCATTATTCAAGTTGTAATCTGAGCTGTTTGAATTAGGATTTATAGTTTATATTTCATGAAAGTTAATGCTAGCAGGTAGTAAAAACTAGTGAGGTTTGATTTCTGAAGCAGAAATTATTATGTAAATGTAATCCCACAGAATTTGATATGTCCTTGTTTAGGGATTCTTTCGGAGAACTGTACAGAAAAACATGGAATACACTTGTCACAAGGAGAAGGTTTGTCCGGTAGATCGAGTCAGTCGCAACCGATGTCAGGCATGCCGTTTCCAAAAATGTCTCGAAAAAGGAATGTCAAAGGTCTGTTGGGGTTAGTGAAACACTTTTAGAATTAACGTTCATCTCATTTTCTACACTAACCACTTCCAGGAGTCTGTCCGACAAGATCGCACGAGGAAGCGAAAAACTCGGGATGATGAGAAAGACGCTGAATTAGACGATATGAGAACCGTTTTGAAAACAATCGAAGAGGTCACCCAAGCCTATCGTGAGATTTTCGAACAAGAGACAAGCATCCAAAACTTAGAGGTTTGTGCTGATTATGTAGGAGGCCCTGAAGTCTGATCTAGTTAATAACAAGCGTTTGATTTTGGGCCAGCTGTTAATTTCGAAATTCACGAATTAGCCTAACCCTTCAGGGACCATGTGCTAAAGATTCGTAGCACGCCGCGCGACATCATCTTTGGGCAAAGTAGGCAAGCAGCAATGCACATTGATCGCACCACAGATTATGCGTGCCTACGACTGCCGCACGAGAGACCAGCGCGATGCCGCTTCCTGTCACGGCGGTTCCCAAAGAGTTAAAGTGTTAATCAGCTGAACAGAGACTTCAGCTCCTCAATCAATCGTTCGTATTACAAATTAATCTCATGCATTAATTCAATTTAGACGAATGTTATGTTGTTCAGTCCTCATTTTAGGATATGGTCCAAAAAGTCAGACTATTTGCCTCTAAAATTTCGTTATTCAAAGAGTACCCTGAGCATGTGTTGGCAGCGAAAGTTCAAGAAGGTGCTAAAGGATGTATGGTGAGTGAAGAATTTCTTTCGTATAAAATGTGGGAAATTTCAAAGTGGTCATTTTTCAGCTTCTTCGCGCTGCATTCACTCCAAGTGATTGCCCAATTGTGGACAATCCTACTCTATTAGAACGACTACGAAGTGGTTTAGCTGATATGGAACCCGAGGAGCTTGCGCTCCTTTCAGCTATCCATGTAGCTCAACCAGACGGTCTTCAAGGAAACGATAGTGTTACACTGAAACTTACCGAGTGTCTACAAGCCCAAGTCCGAGTTAAGAATCAGGAAAAGGAGAACTCCAGCAAATTTACTAGAATGTTGTTCAAATTGCCATTACTTAACAGTTGATACCCTGTCCCACTTTTTTATACATAGATTGTTTCTTCATTCCTACTTTTGTATTACTCAAATCCAATTAAGATTAAGCTATTTATTTTGAAAATTTGGATCAATAACGGGTAGCTGGATTACTGTTCGCTTCTTCATCTTTCAATAAAATCTACGAGTCTCTCTCAACCACGAGTACTGAATGTTGTGTTTGAGTCCGGGTGATTCCGAGGTAGAACATAGATTACTACTGATACAAAAATGATGTATGTTGGCCAACGAACTGTTTTGTAATGATTGTAGAATTTTATACCGAATAAAGTTGTTATAACCATGTATGACTATGTTTTAGAAAATAAAATTTTACCTTCATTTTAAGGAAGAGTTAATCAGCGACTGGGAAAACAAGAACATAGAAGGGAGCGTTCATTGCAATTATATTGAATCATACACGAAATACAACAAAACATCGTATGCATTGATACGAACATTCGAAAGTTCGACGTCTGAGATTAGGGGCACAACAAACAAACAAACTCTCACATCATAACAACGGGCATCATTTTTAACTAGTATGAGACAATTACTCAAGAGATAATCCTAGTATAAAAACTGACCACTGATCAAAAACTGACTAGTACAAAAACGATACCTAGAACTGTCTAAACGGCAAGGGGTATCTTTCTCTCGTATGAGTTAAAGCACTAGGACACGATCTCATCACCGAAAATTTAAATTAATGTAAGTTAATGCGAGAGTATTGAGCAAAAAAAGTCATTCTCAAACAAACTCATTCAAACCGTTAGAACCTAGCAAACACCCTATCACAACGGACGAATGAAAAAGAAAATGTCTTCCTCACAATGAGACGCGTTACTCGTATTCAACCGGCTTCATTAAAGATGTAATGACGATTTTAGTAAATTTAGTAAACCAAAAATTATAAATAATTTCGTCAATCGATTGCGAAAAAGGACATGAGAAAAAAAGAAAAACATTGAGACCCGCAGCGGTAAATACGAACAAAGGCGAAGGTACTATAGTGGTTACTTTAGCGATTAATTGGTAGTAGGTGCTCTTCCACTCCAACTCTCTCACAGGGACTACTAAGGATTTAGTGCTAGTAACGAATAAACGTGCAAAAAAAATGAATTGAACAGTTACGGAACGAATGAAATCACGACGCAGGAATTCGAACAGCCGTCGCTTTCCGTATTTCTTTCGTCGCCCATACGGCCACTGACTTTGTTTTCGATGTACGACTTTTTCGACCACGGCCAAGTAGTGCGCTCACCTAAGATTTCAGTCGGTCAGTAAAGTAATAGTGAGGAGAATCCATTATGACCAGTAGCATAAACACTATCACGTCAAATTTCAATATGTGCCATGAAGCAGTGAAATCTTTCAATCGTGCGAATTGGAATTGATTCACATGGGCCGCTTGATCTTTCCACTCGAAAAATGAACATGACTTACTGAGTGCACAATTTTTTCTACGACGTCAGTTTTTCCAAATGATACTTTGCTGCCTTTTCCTATTTCCCATCTAGTTTATTGAGATATTTTTTATTCTTCAATGTACTTATCCACTTCTTTAGAATATTTCCATATGTCGCTTGTATGTGAGTGACCAAGAATGATAAGAAAAAAGCATACACCAAAACGATAACGATGATGAGAGCTCTCGATAGTGTTTCATAACATGAACTATGCACACCTCGAGATTTTCTAAATAATTCCTACAATGTATCCACTCAGTCAAAACTTGAAGAAAGTACTGATTGTCAAAGACACAGTTGATAGACGAGATAGAAGAGTCTTGAGCAACTGGATCTATTAATAAGATTACTCATCGATGGTTGCCTTCAGGTTCGAAGAGAAACACTCACTGCTGAGACAAAGGGATTGTTAGAATGACGGTCATATAAATCGCTCTATTCAACCAGAAACCATGTCAGGAGACCGATTAGAAAAGCCATAGCGTGATAGGCATTCAGCAGGAAACGAGCAAATTGGATGGCACAAAGATATGAACATAAAAGGTATAAATATCATACAATGCGGATTGTCAAGAGCACAATGCGCAAAACTACGACTTCCTGGTCATCAATTATCTCATTGGTACTCTCGTTAGTGATATCTAATTACTCCTCTCAGCAACAAAAGACTCGAAGTGTAAAGATGAGCAAAAATGTTCGAAAAATTTGTAGAGTACAAAATGTGTCCGGAAAACAGTGTTTCTTCAAACGGTGCTTCGAATGTATACTGAAAACTAGAGCGAAAGAAAACGTTGCGACACTAATAGACTCTCAGAAGTGACACAAATTGAAGTTCATTTGATACTGAACATTTGCCATGCCATTAATTCATAAGATGGATTTGTAAAATTGACATTTAGCGTGTCCAAAACAGAAGAAAAAACAAAAGAGACGACAATTGATAAGGCAAAACAATTTGCCTGATGCAGAATCACACGTTAGATTTCTATTAACACAACTTACACTTTCTTCTATTCCAAAAAATTGTTAGATTACGCATAGATACAATTGCACCTCCATATATAAACTCTATCAATTCATTGACACGTCTCACCTTTTCATTGGAAAGTGCTGGAGTAATCTCATTTCCATAAAGCACAACAAGATCTCCAATCAGGCCAGCAACACTGGCAATGAGACCATCAGATGGAGGAACGGGGTGTGTCTCACAACATCTACAAAACTACTCCTGTTGAAGTCGATTTGATTTCAAAACAAAATCGAAAGATTGAATGGAGGTTTGAATGCTCACTTGGCAATCATTTCACACATTGGCTGGACAAAACGACTCAACGATTGCTTTGCTTGGTTCTTCTGAAAAATCGGTTCTTCTAAATACAGTTTGAGATAAACACCATCACATCGACATGCTAACCTTCTCAGGATCGTTATCAGAACCGGCAGGTCGCATCCCTTGAAGGATTCCTGTGTATGCTGTGATGCAGTTTTCTCTTAACTTATCTACGTAGTCCACTTGATCGTAGTCTTGCTAGAAAAAAAGTCTCTCATGGCACGGTTTTAATTGCTCCCTATGGCGGGGTTCACTAAACTCTGTAGAGGTCTTGAGTTCTATGTCAGCTCTCACGGTTAGGACAAAAACCAGCAAGTTTCTTCATGAGCAGATTCGAGGTGTGTTCATGAATAATATCAATATGATACAATAACACAGCACAATGATAATCAACGGTTGATATTTTGGCGATTTCGCCTTCCTCAAAGTCCGAAAGGGTCAAAATGACATACAATCTACTCAACCAAACACATTAATAACCAAAGCAGACGAAATTTAACACGTAAACATTCGTTTGTTTATTATTTACAAATATTTACGCGTTAATTTTTACCTCTTTGGATGTGTAAGTGTATGTCTGAGTGGCTGTATGTCATTTTGACTCTTCCAGGCTCTAAAAAAAGCGAGATCATCAAAGCATCAGCCATTGGAATATTATCCTGCTGTGTTATTGTACCCAATAAATATTATTCATTTAAACTTCGCATCTTTCTAAAAAGAAAAAGTACCGAATCACTCAATCTATGGCGAAACTAGTAGATAGTCGGTCCTGGATACAAAAGCCTTCAAGGCTATCTAAAATGATTGTGCTTCACATCTGTATAGTGTTTTGTCTCTCTCTCATTCTATCACCAACGAGTTCGCGACCTCCTATTGCGCCACCAACCGCTTCCGCGTAAACAACATGACCCGCGCCCACATGCCGTGCACATCTGAGGATTCCTCAGCTCCTCCGCCAAAACCCTTTGTCAACGTTTGGGAACTAATCAGCATAAAATTAACCCTAACAGGAAACAACTACAACTCAAAATAGTTGTGAAACAATCCCAGTCCTTGTACATTCCATTGAGGAAAGGTGTGGGGAGGGATTAAACTGGCCCTATCATTAACGCTGTCAATCAAGACTCAGTTTTGCAGCTATTCATTCAACCTATGCCACTGTAAAAGTTTTGAAACTCGGAAATGAAAATGAAAGATCGTAATTTGACCGGTAATCATAGAATCGTCAAAGTCGAACTATTCGCTGGCACTTGATAACCCCACCTTGTTTACAGAAAAAGACTGCGACCTCATGAAGCAGAAATGCCGTATGCCCCTCCTGACCGGGTCATCACCACGGCCTTACTATAACCTTACTGACCCTTCTGTAGAAAACATCGCAATTTTCGTCATAACCTTAGATAGTAATCATGGAAGTGACCAAGTGACATCTTCTTGGACCTTTCTGCGCAATAATCCAACTCATTTTACACTATAAAGCGCGATGAGCCTAAAAACGGCGAAATAAAAATTCGAACCCACGTTAAAACTGAACTCCCTTATTGTTTCATGGGATATTGGAATTATACATCGTAATACATTGAATGATGCACCATTTAAGGCATTTTCGAATGAATAAACCAAGTGGAAAGAGAATGCAACCAGTAGACACTTGAATATCCAAGCATGCTTAGTAAAATACAAAAATTCCACCCTCAGGTGGGAGTTGAACCCTTGTATCACCCATACCAATGACAAGTTCTCTTCAGGACATATAAAAGTAACTCAGAACTTGACTACCTTTAACATCAAATGTAAATTTAGCCCCTAATCAACCTGAAAAATCCAATGCGTATGTTGGTCTAAATAGTTAAATACATAACAAATGCCTCATACATTGGAGGTGGAGAAAGAACTCCTTTCCTGCGCACGACAAAATAGATTTTTGGTACACTTCGTGATAACTGGTAAATTTGGAGTTTTTAGAATATACCACAAGAGAAGAAAAAAGTAGATACACACAACAACTTTAGTTGGTAAGAAAACTAACCGGGTTAGTCACTATAGCAGCAGATGAGGCCTCGCTAAGCATTGACATCACAATATGAACGTAACGTTCAAAATGTTCACCAATCGCTAGTGCAATGTCGCCAAAACAGCCAAGTATGGTTACTTTCACGTCCTTATCAAGGCGAGGGCTCTTAAAGATGCGAGAAAATAATAAGTGGTATTTCGAAAATCTAAAATAGTAAAGATTGTGAGGCGGGACAGTGCAGTGGTTAGTGGTGCAGAACATCACAAAGCGAAGTGGTGAGCGATAAACTGGTTCGATCCTCCATCCCCTCTCACACTGACTCAACGATCGCCTCAGCTAGGTTACCTCCGAGATTATTCGTCTCGACCAGCATTCTATACTGTATGAAGAGTACGAAAATCTCAAGCAGCAGACGAAGCACATGCGAAGTATTCGGGAACCTCAGCGGAGAATGAATGCAGGGAAAAGAATTAAATGTAAGAAGTGCTGGAATCCGCAGAGCAGAGTCGTGGTTTGTTTTGAATTAAAAAGAAACAATCCGTAAAAAAATGCTTGGTTTCATAATTCCTATTGACATATAAGGCTTAATAAAACATACTTGTAAGCTCTGGACGAGTGTTTGCATGATATCATCGAGGGCAGGAGCAATGTTCACTTCAATAGCACGACACATATCAGTAACAAGGCCAACAGCAGCAGCACAGACCTTAATGCAGCGTTAATCAGAAGATACGTTCTGAAAGCCATATCTGATGTTTATCAAAACCTGTGGCTCTTCATGATTAGCCAGAGCTCGCATGAGATGAGGTTTCAACGCATCTACGTAGGCAATAAAACCATTGTTTAGCGCTAGAATCAAAAAAAAAATCAAGTTACGGCAGACCGTGGAATAAATGATGAGGACTTAGCTCACTTTCAGCTAGAACAGAAACTGCCAACAAAGCTTCTTCCATGACATTTCCACCACCTTTGTTATTAGAATTGCGGTTCATGATCTGTACAAGGCCGGTCATCACATGCTCTCCAACAAGAACCGCATCTTCAGGTCTCATTTTCCGTAACACTGACTGTAATGTTGCGCACAACAGTGACTGGAGATCCATCAGCTGATTCTAAAACATCATATTCCATAATTTTGCATAAATTTCAAACTAAATACGGGAAAAATGGTCGAATAAACAACAAATCAGTTACTTCAATTCTGGGTTACCTTATCCGAACTAGAAGTTGTAGATGCTTCCATGTTCAGCAACTGTTCCAATTTCTTCAACATCAGAACAGTTGTGCTCTGCACAACAGGGTAACAGTCCTTTGGCGAATTTTTTATCAGCTCCATAAGAGTTTCAAAAGCTGCGAGGCGAAGATTAGACTGATTGCCATCGGTCCTGAAATGATAGCTTTTGTAAGCGCAGAAATAGTCAATTTAAAAAATAGCAAGAGGTAACCTATCCGTAGTTTTGATCAACTCGCTAATCATGGGTTCAAAACATGGAGAGAGTGAGTAGGTTTCCGGCTGTCCAGAGCTATCCGTGCCTTGGCCACAAGCCATATCATAGGCTGTTTTCACAAGTGCAACTAAGGCCTAAAAGTTGCCACATATCAGAAAAGAGACTAGGACTCGAGAACAATTTTCCTTCAGAACTTAAGTTACCCAGCAAACATTCGCCGCTACACGTGGTTCCTGATGGAGACCTTGACTGAGTGCTGGAAGTAGTCGAGCTAACATTCCATCTTTGTTCACTATTTCTGGACAAATTTCAAGCACACGACCAATGGTCCAAGCAGCAGTGTCACGTATAGTCACCTGAATGGGTGATAGTCATGAATATACAGACTAACATAGCAAACTAAAGAGGCTTCCAGATAATCGAAGCCTAAAGCGTTCCGTAAAAAACCTATTGAATCGTACATTTTTCTCCGCCATGCTGTCAATAAGAGCTGGCATTGCTTGTTCAACCAGAGCCATCAACTTCGCTGGGTCCGGACCGTCCAAGATACTTCCAAAGGCCATGATTGCGGCCTCCTTAAAATCACCAAACACTAAGTATCGCGCGATCGAACATACTAGCCTTCAGCTTACCTTGTATTTCCAATTTGTATTGCTAAAGTGCTTGAGAAATGGCATTACAGAGTCCAGAATTGTATCACCGACGCATTGTGCCATTAACATAATACATACACCCGCTGCCTTCGACGGTGTCCAGTCATCATCATCATCTCCCTCCTCTGCAGTCAGTCGTACATTTGAATAAATGGAAAAATATACTCTCACAAAACAACCAAACCTTGATGGGTGAGAATTTCGAGCATTATCGGACAAATATGAGAAACAGCTCCTTTGGCGTAATGTCGTGAGACTTGTTCCGGTACGCGATTGTTCTCGGCAGCCTAATAACCAGATAACCAGTCTTTGGATGCACGTAATTATGAAATAACATAAAAATTAAGAAAAAACGAGTAAATGAATAAACCATAAAGTAGTAAGTCGAGTGAAAAACACCTCTTCCGCTTCCAAATTCAAATTTATCTCCTCCTCACAAACGTTAGACCAGAATTCAATTCCTTGGAGGGCTACTTCAGGCACATCAGAATTGATAGCTTGAAGGGAGATCTGATGGAGAAAAATATGAAATTAGCACAAAAACTCCGAATGTAAACTATAAATTCGAAAAAAAATTAACAAGAAACTAACAGCAAACAAAGCTGATCCCATGTATTGTTCCATGTACTGATAGTACAACGACATAATTCGTACTAAACACTGAAGAGCAGCCACCTTCACAAGAGTTTCCGGTGCATTGGGTTGCCTCACAGACAACTTGCATGATGATATGTCGTTCCGCCTGTGAATAGAGCTTCATTGATTGTAAACCGAATACTTCTCAAATCAACCACAAAAAAAAAAATACGAGGTTTGCAAATACAACTCTAGCTTAAAGTTCTCGGTGCAATCCCCTTATCTCAATCTTTTTCAGCTCTTTATAGACAAGGCCCTTTCCGATTTTTCGTCAGACTTTTAGTAGCCAATGTATAACTTGAATCTCGGCAATTTGATATTGCACTTAGTCGTTGTGAAGGCCATTTTAGAGCACTGTAGCACTGGATATAAGATAACGTTTCACAGTCAACGTGCGCTCTTTACTCAGTCAGAATTTATGGATGATCTTTTTCAAACTAAGACGACCACTCCCCACGCATCCAGTCGGTCTCAAATCTTCCAATTAGATATCCCTAAGAGAAATGAGTGGTGAGCAAAAACACGACCTCAGGCGGGAATCGAACCCACGTTTCATCCTTCCATTTGGACTTTGAAAACTGCCTTTCATTCGACTTCGGTACCACTGATCAATGACAGGATCTTCAACGTTTTGACACGTCTGTCACATGATAAATAAACTATATTCGGCTAACATTTGAACGTTTTCGTCTTCTTCAGAGCCGATGATTCAAGTCGATTGTCCATTGCTATTCACCTTCTTAGTGGTCTTAGTTTTCATTGTCCTTTGAGTCAAATTTTCTTCCATTCAGGTGCAAGTCTCAAAAACATCATTTCTTAGTCGATGCAAGGTTGATGAGTGTAGTAGTGTATTAGCAGATATAGCAAGCCGTACAGTTCGTTGGATGACAATCTCGGGAAAGTTCGCCTTACCCGGAGCCTAGGTGTACGCCATATTGAACTAGTTCTCTCTTTTTTTCTTCTCTCACATGTCTCGTTGTTCTCTCCCATTCGCAAAGAAATGGCGGAAATGGAGCGCTTGTGGCGCAGTAGTTAAAGGCGCTCAGAGTCGCATACATGGTCGATCTCACGCCCATGTCTCACCAAGTCATCCGTCTCCCCCAGGTCGCTAAGTTGGTACCAGACGGGTCTTAGACGTATTTGAGGGATATGCAGCAGCGACTCGATACAGCGGGAGGCCACCGCGAGTCATTGCAAAGGGCCAGATATGTATTATTCACCTCAAACGAAGTAAAAAAACTGAAGACGCCTGTAAGGCGTACTCTTAGGGATTGATTAACAGCCGAAAGCTTTATTCTTTTAGCCTTTATAGCGGAATTGAGATGCAGCTTCGGTGCATTTTACAGTTTATCCTCATTTGCCATTGATATCCCATTTACTGAGCATGCTTCGTTTCTTTCACAAGAGAGTATCCTCAGATTTTCACTACAAACAGTTGCAGTCGTTATGAACCGAAAAAAGCCTGATGCCTTGGAAACTCAGATTCTTACAAAACGACAATCAATCTTGTTATTATTCAATCAACTGTTCGAAGGCGATATGACGTCAACCGAATCCAACTCTTATCAACTATCATAAAAGTTACCAAGAAAGTGATAACAATAGAAATCAAAGCTGTTGAACAAATTCAAAGAACTCTTTGCAACCTCCATTCCAAAATTCTTCTTTGTGAATTCCAGAGAATTTAGCAATGCGTTTGTAGCAGCAAGTCGGACGTGCGTAGATGGTTCTTCTTTCCGCATACCATGGACTATGGCTGTGAGGATTGAATTCGACTGTTGTTCAAGTACCTCAAATATTGTAACATGAAGGTGACTACACAGTGATACTTTTGCCCAGTCATATCACCTATCATTTTGTGAACTCGAATTCTGAGAAGAACAGAGCTTAGCACTTTATAAATGCAATTAGAATCGAAAACAGAACATACTGCTGCATCAATATCTTGGCAGATATAGCCAAGAGTCTCCAGAGACGACTCTTTCAGTGATGCCGAACTTGCTGGATTCGTTACGCTACTTTGGAGCGCATCAATGACATCTGGCCAATGCTATAAAAACGTACCAGTAAGTCCGAGATTATAGAAAACAAATAGTCTGCACAACTTCAAACACTGACCCCAGAAGGAAGTTCAGCACAAGCAATAGCAGCAACACACTGAGCCGCAATCGAGGGACGAAATGGCTCTGTGCCGAGTGTTTGAACAACGAGCAACTTTACATGATTTCGTACATCAGGTGGTAAGGTCAGCCACCTGCAATGAGTCAAAAAACTAACCACACTAAACTTCGCTAAGCAAAATGAAAATCACCTTACAAACTATCATTTCTTATAGATTAAGGTTGTCTCAAGGTTGTATAGCTTTTTCAGAAACGATGGCCAGCGTTCTGGCGATTCTACTTCTTCACAGTATTGATCTGCTTGGATGGGAAAAGGTCACCAGTGTGCTGTTATAAACCCTCAGATAATTTTTGATCATTCAACAATAACTCTTTATCTGACCGCTTTTAGCAGTTGTAAGAATGAAACATGATACCCAATGATTCCAAATGATGCACAAAATTTTGGACCTTAAATGGGAATCGAACTCGCATCTCACCATCTTCAGGGGCGCATACTAACAGTTGCTTGCAGAGATACCTCTTCTGCTACCAATTACCTTGTACTGCAGAAAAGAGGCTACAGAACAGGAACCTCGTAAGTGCGACTGGTTAACATGCGCCTGCGGAAAGGGTAAAGTACAAATTCGATTCCCGTCTGAGGTTGCAAAGTTCTGAATGCAAATCTATTATTAAATTCGATCTAATCTATTTATTCATATTTGAATCTATTATTTAATTTTAACCAATCTATCTATTCATAGTATGTAACAACACACCGGTGACCTCCTCCATATAGAACGCTTAATAACTCTGAGAAAGGCAAGATCGCCGAAACTTTGGTATTGCCCTTGAAGGAAGAAATATCGACTTCGTACAAGCTTTGTATAGAGAAAGGACAGTTCTCGAGTTAGCTTCCACCAGTATTCGTTCACGAAACTGAGACTAAGTGGTGACGGATACGACACCTGACGACACAATTAAACGGACCTATTAAGATGTTGTGCGCGTGTTTCCTCATCCTTAGCATAGAGAACGTTCTTCAATTGTAATCCAGCAGCTTGACGTGCAAACGGTTGACATTCTTCTGATCGTAAAATGATACTCAGTTCTTTTACGAAAGTCGTCTGAAAATAGAAATCGAATTGAAAGCCGAAGATTAGCCATAATTCTACTACTTACGAAATCCCTCGTGGATGCCTCGCCTAGAAACTCCAACGCCCTCTTCTGATCTTCTTGATCTGCAAAAAACACATATCTACGAGGAACAAGGTACACGAAGGATAACGAGAAATCTCGTCGTATTTTTCGACTTATCTACTGGAAAAAAACCTCGAAAGACTCACTTTGAGAGATTGTTTTCTGCAATACATCTAGTAATAGCTGAGCCATTCCTGCGAGACCAAGTTAAGTTAGAATCGATCAATACCTAAACGATATATTTTGATAAATTGGCAATCCGATAAGCGGTCCAATCCAGTGAAACAGGAGAATCCTCACAAATAGCCAAGCACATTCTACTTATGTATGACACTGAGCAGATTATATCCAATATTCAAAGGGTCTGAAAGCGAAAAACATCTGAAACGGTGAGTTCCTTTCATTATTATTTGAGCCAACTTGTCATGTGGTCTGGTAAGGGCTCTTGTACAGCCCGATACACGTGTTTCGTCCTTACAGACTCGTCAATCGGGCAGAACCCGTCGTCTTTCGATCTTTTTATAGTCAGTTCTCACAGGAGCTCTACCCCCTTACAGAGAGTCATCGAAGACGACCATTTTTACACTCTATGTCAAGTGAAATTTTCACCTAACACAGTGTTGCGCACTCGATTGCTCTCTGGCTGGTATTTTTATCATATTACACCTTTATTTCGAGTGCTTTATTAAGACCTAAGAATAAAGGTATGAACGGTGAGTGTTTTACAATAGGATTTTCACTATGCGACCCAAAAAATTTGTTTATTACGCCATCCGTTGAATTTATAAGAGTATTGACTAAGTATATGGCGAGTATTTGACCCTTCCAGGCTCTCAAGAAGGCAAGACTCGCCGAAATGTCAACCACTGGATCATTACTGTCCTTTATATTACTATTGACTTGTACATCATCCGTCAGAGGTCAATTAACTTTTTCATTCCCACTTTTATTCTTTGACTCCAGGTGTGACACCTCTTTGAATCAACTGCTAGAAAGTCCGACCAAAAGATCCCCCGCCGAGAAGTAATTCCCTGGAATCGACATCTTGGAGGCCTGAAGTAGCCCATACAAGGTGAAGTCACGAATCCGATCAACCTGCACAACCAGTAATGGGTTAGCCTCAGTACCCCGCACACTGTGTTCTTCCATCTATGGCGTTAGGGCGGTCCGAACACCAGTTAGAGACCAAAATATTGCTATTATATCCAATAAATAGGGCGCAGTGGCCGAGTGGTTGTGGTGCTCGCCGCGGCATGTGTGGGTGCGATCCCCACCCCTTAACGCCATCTTATAGTCAACAACGAACGCCTCATGGAGCGCCACAGCCGGGCTATCCTCGAGACTGCAAGGAGATGCGCTCTCCGGCATTCTACGACTTTCAAGAGGAAGATGAAAAAACGAATTGACTACTAGAACTACTTGGATCCGTACAGTGAGAAGAAAAGCACCGTAAAGACGAATAAAAATAAAACAATTAAATAAGTTTTCGAAACTGTATTTTGAGAAAAAACCACTAATTCCTAACGAATAGATTGCGAATAAAAGTACGCTAAGCATCATTATTGTGCTTGATATTTTTTTAGAATAGATATCTGGACGTCTGTTTCATTGATCGAGCGAGCTCCTGCACAGGGAAACTGTGCTGGTTGAGCTGTTTCGTTCCCTGAAGCTCCGAGGTAACCCTAGCTGGGGTTTCCCCACCTACTCACCACATAAGACCAGTCGCCAGCCCTTGTGGATAAAAGGGCGATTACCACCTTGCGACTCGTAGAGCCAACAACATGATGGTCGCTGCTGGTACGGTTATTCTTAGCTGATCTTTTTGGGTGGAGACGGACTCAGTCCTCAGCCTGGGTGGCCCTGCTGAGGAATTGAACCCCCGCTATACTTCGAAGTCCGCTGACATCCACAGACACCTTTCGGCCACAACGGGGCTGTAAATCATTTGTATATTGGATGCTGTATCTAAAGGGATATAAAACGAAGCTCTCGGCGTTGATCAATCCTGAGGAATGCGCCACGCATTCGTCTTCAATTTTCAAATTCGTTTGAAGTGATTTGATACATATCTGGCAATCTAACTTCGGTGGCCTCCCGCTGTATCGAGTCAGTGCTGCTTCTCCTCCCAGACCAGCGCGAGACCATTCTGGCACCAATTTACCGACCCCGAAGGAGTGGATGGCTTGGTGAGCCATGAGCACAAGGTCGAACCATGTACCTTCGGTGCAACGCAGAGCACCTCTAACCACTGCGCCACACGCGCTCATTGTACCGAATAAATTCTATTATTTACCAAACTCGAATCTGCTTACAAAAAAAAAAACACTGAATCTTACCAAATAGACTGAGTATAGAAGTTCGATCCAGTATGGAAAGTTATTAGGCCAAAAGCCCCGTGAGCTCAGAACACCGTCGATCAATCAAAAACACGAGCAACGCTTAAAAGTCGCTGAAATTAGGAGTGATTTTAGCCTAAGAAAAAATCGATTAATAAAAGAAAAAATAAAAAATACAAGACAGTTAATAGGAAAAAATATCGCCGATGAGAATACTGAAACGGCGTTCGCAAATTACGCTAAAAACAGGGCAATCGTCGCGGGGTCAGTTCGGAGTGTAAAATTTGGCGTTGGCTAGGGGGCGGGGCGCCAGGAAGGAGAAGGGGAAGAGAGAGAGAGGGGGGGGGGGTAGCTGAGGGTTTTACTCGTCATCATCCGTAGGATGGTGGTGAGGTTCGGGCCCCACCCCTTCCCCTTTACCCCCTGAGTGAGTTCTACGGGGTTTTTTTCCTTTTTCAACGGACAACGCGATGATTTTCCTCCGTTTTTCTGCTTACAATCTCGACTTTCGACCATGAAACCGCCGCGAGTTTTTTGATCGCTAAGCAGTCAGTGACTAATTTGTTTTCCTATTTCTGCTGCGATGTTTGAGACTAGAGACGTGTGTTTCCTTGCGTTCTCACGAGCGACGACTCGACGACTCATCGATCCACGTGGGAGCCTGGACCACCACGCACCCACCCATTCGTGGCGCTGCAAAATTTCTCCGCCCTCGGGAGCTGGGCTACAATCATCAGTCAGTCGGGCAAACCCGTTTGCTCTCCTCAGAGCCACCCCAACAAATAGGGATGCTTAGGTTTAGGTTTAGGCTTAGGCTTAGGCTTAGTGCTTAGGCTTAGGCCTAGCCGTAAGCTTAGTCTTAGGCCTACTCTCCTTCACTAGCAGTCAGTCGATTCGCCTATTCTCCTCAGATTTATCCGGAATGCTTAGGCTTAAGCTTAGGCTTGGGCTTGGGCATAGTTTAGGCCTAGGCCTAGACTCTTTCATAATCAGAATTTCACGATTTGTGTTGTGCCCCTAAGAAAATTGTCGTCCGTCCTCAGGATTTCCTCTTTCATATAAATCTCAGCGACTAGTAATTGACGTAAGAACCTCTGATTTCCTCGCAAGAAATTACCCCTTTCTGATTTGTGTTGTGTTTTGCAGGTTTTCTCCTTCGATATCCCGGAATTTCCATCTTTCATATAGGTCTACCACTTGTATTTTCGCCACCTGCGGGAGTTTTGATTCAATCATCAATCACTCAGTCTTTTAGATCTACCCCCGACTAGTCAGAATTTATGATTGTTTTCTCCTTCACAGGTGGAACTTTCTGATTTATGACCTCTCCCCTTGAAGATTCCGGATTTCCCTCATTCACTACAAGCCAGCCACTAGACCCGAGCTCCTATAGCGACAAGAACACCATCAATTCTTTTGATTTTGTTGCTTTCTAGCAGTGCTATGATGTTGAAATACAGATCTGAGGTGGGTTCGATCCCGCCTGAGGTTGAATTTTTGCGTGCCTTTCAATCTTTGTAGATGTATATCATCAATTAGGCAGTCGGTCAGTGGGTTTATTCTCCTCAGATCTGACCGAGTAGTAAGAAATCACTCCTTCAGATTCAGAATTTTCGCGATTTCCGTTGTGTTACCCAAGTTTTCTACTTCATCTTGCGGAATTTCCTTTCATATAGGCTAGCCACTAACCCCGGGATCTGCCACAATCGTCAAACCATCAGTTATTAGAGCGTCTAATGTCGGTGATCTGCGAACTCATGAGAGATTTTTATTGAGTTTTCTCCTTCCTATCTGAGTTTTTCTAGTTCCTCTTATGTCACCTACGTACTCCTCCCTCGATATTTTGGAATTTTTTTCTCATTTAAGCCAGCCACTAGCCCTGTGAGCTGCTAATATCACCAGTCTATCGGTGTATTTGTAGGTTAATTCTCCTCAGGTTTGACCGACTAATAGAAATCACTCCTTTATATTCAGAACTTCCCGAATTCTGTTGTGTTTACCCAAGTTTTTCTCCTTCACCTTGCGGAATTCCTCCCACATAAGTCAGCCACTAGCTCGGTGAGCTCGAATTATTACTCAGTCAGAGCCTTTCAATCTCCGTGAACACTAACTCCTGAGAAATCATTGTTGAGTTTTTTTCCCTATAATTACAATTTTCTAATCTCTCTCGTGTCACTTGGAGTTGTCTCCTTCATCTCTTGAAAGTTTCCTCTTTCAAGTAACCCGACCCCTGTCCCCGGAGGCTACGAAAATCATCATTCAACAGGAATTCTTTCTATTTAATCGCCTTTAGCCATGGTGTGATCTAATATATATCCACTGATGCTCGAGTGATATGCAAAACTTTGAGCCTCAAATATTAATCGAGCCTGCCTTTTAGACCTTCAGAAGACGCGGGTTCGATCCCGACTGTGGTCAAAGTTTTGCGAATTATTCAACATTATCAAGTCATTAGTAAGAAATTACATACCTATTTGCGTACCTGATGGCCCGGTTATCACGAGTTGTATGCGCCTCAGCACATTATCCATTCTTATCTTTGTCTTGCAATCCTCTATGGCGGATTTATTAAAAGGGAAGAGGTCTGATATGGCATCTCGAGGGGTAGACGTACGTTTCGGCAGTCTCGGACACCTCATCAAACCTTAAGCCTTTCGGCTCCGCCCGGCAATTAGTGGCAGCGGCGCCGAACATCTATCACTTTTCGTCCAAGTGAAAAGATTACTTGTTGTTGCGGTCTGGAGTAATTTTCAGTTAATGGCTCGTGACTGGCGATAACATGACATGTAGCAATACCGCCGGCGTAACCATTAGGGTTCTTTGTGATTATGAGGGGACGAATGAAAAACCGATCTCATCCACCGGAGAGGAACTTTTCGTGGGAGTATCAGTAACCGATTGAAGGCTGAGACTTCAGGCTACAGCCCCACGTCGTCGGTTCTTGAAAAAGCCTTTTTTTGATATTGCTACAGAAGAAGTTTCTTCTGTTGTAGACGTGTATAATTCGCGCGGGACAGAGCTTTTTCTTTGCGCTATCAAGCGAATGAGGTCGGTTTTTTCATTAGTCCCCTCATAGCCACAAAGTACCCCATCAGTTGTAGGGGTGAACAGCCGAAACTCATGTGCCAATGGTGAAACGTGTGCGAGAACGCCAAAATGTACTTCTACCAAATCGAGATGCCATACTATATTTCCGAAAGGGGTTAAAATATTTCATCAGACTGTATTGAATCTTTAAACGAGGTCTGAAAGTAGTTCGATTGGAAGGTTTGATTTTCTGGCTTCTCCTGTGTGGCTTATCAAAACTGTTCCCTAAGCAGATCAAAGTGTAGTGGGTGATTTGGGCAATAAAAGTTTTCTCCTTCGGTTTCTGGGATATCTTATATCTCTGAGGTGTGGTGGCCTTTAGAATTTGTTTCCGCTGAGTAGAGTAAGCGAAATTGGGTATGGGGTAAAATGGGTAATCACGACTAAAATCAAGAGTGAAAGAATTGTAGTGAAGAAATATGAGAGTAACGTAGAATCGTGTCCTGGAAATAGAAGGGGAAGAATTTGTCGCCGTTCATTTTCCGGCCCTTAATTTCCCCATTATCGGTTTTTTCTTGAATTAATTTTTCATTCCGTTGGGTTCCGGTCGTTTTCTCAAGACCACTCTCGTATTTCAATATATCTCTCATAATTATTATGTGATCCAACATGTTATGTGGTTTGTTTATGGGCTCTTGCGCCTATGATCTACTCTCAATGACGGCACGAGTAAATCGTTCGTCGTCGCCTTCTCTAAGTGGGAACTGGAGCACACCCGAGAGGATTGGCTAAACACAAAGGGCGTGCTTGACCGACGAGGGTGTCAAGGCCGAAACACGCGTACCGGGCTGTACTAAGAGCCCATCAACAGACCACATGACATGTTGGCTCAAGTAATAATTATTCGATATAATTCATGCTCAAGTAATGATTATTAGATATAAGTCAGCCCTCATTGATAGACCACTGACATGCGTGGCTCAAATAATGATTATCAGACATATTGAAATCTGAGCAGTGGTCTCAAGAAAACACTCGAAACGAAGGTTATGATTTATAGAATATACCAGCCAAGAGCAATCGAGTGTACAACACTTTATGTTCGGTAAGATTTTCACTGGACGATAGAGTGTAAAACGTTCGTCGTCGCTAACTCTTAGTGTGGGGACTGAACACCCACAGAGATTAGCAAAAGACGAGTAAGGATAACTGCCCGACTGACGAGATCGCAAGGTCGAAAACACGTGTATGGGGCTCTATAAGTGAGCCCTCTTTGATAGACCACTGACATGCGTGGCTCAAAAAATAATTACCAGGCATAATAACTATCAGATATACTTGAAATTTTTTCCAGACGTCATACTGGAGTCCTCATTAGTTCTTCTATTTACTAATTTGTTATCTAGTGATGTTTGTGATGTCTCTTGATATTGTCATTCTACAAGTAGCTAAGAGCTCACGATAAGGTGGAGAGATAATTTCTAGAGTCTTTGTTATAATTTATCTATGTACTATTTATAATAGACCTCAGAGAACGGAGCGGTGAGCTGGATGGATGATACGCGGGTTCGACTCCCATCTGAGGTCGTGTTTTTTGCTCACTAATCAATTCTCTAAGGTGTGTTGAAAGCTATCGTCCCTACTTGCGAAAATGCAGTAAAGTCATTAGAAATTATGATTACTATTTATCGTGTTATTTATCTCTTATGTATTATCGTGTTATTGGGTAGGTAAGAAAATTTTTCGGACTTCTTCGTTTTTTTTTTCAAATTGTTTTTCACGCATTTAAGTTTCCATTTTTACTTATCGTTTAAAGTAAGCTTCTGATGGTTATTTTGATCTACAACACTTATACACTGGTCTCAAAATAGAATTGTCCCGATAGCAAAGACGATTGTTAATGCTAGCCCAGTATCGTTTGCATGCTAAAGCAGCACTTGAACTTAAACGACACTTGTGTAGCATCAACAATCGTTTTTACTCTCGGGACAGTTCTGTTTTGAGACCAATGTACAAGTGCTGTATATCAAAATACCCATCAGAAGTCGCTCTAAACGATAGTAAAAATAGAAACTTAAACACTTGAAAACAATTTGAAAAAAACGGAGAAGTTCGGAAAATTTCTTGCCAACCCAATATGTTACTCTGATTAGTGTGATTAGGCTGGTTTTTATTTGGACCGGGAGCCCGAGTGGTTGCGCTTCATCGCGGCGCGTGTGGAGCCTAGCACCCACCCTCCAACCCTCTTCGGCGGTCAACAACAACGCTCTATGGAACGGCACAGCCAGGACTATCCTCAAGTCTACGACGACGTTCAGGATGAAGATGAGAAAGCGAACTGAATGCTAGAAGTACTGGGATCTGCGGAGTGGAAAAAACACTGTTGAGATCGATCAGCAAAGTTTATTCCGACTAAGTCATCTATATTGTTAAGATCGATATACTAAACTTTCTATAATAGTTTCCCTACAAAGATTTAAGCTTATGGTAAGCAGCGTGTGACGTCATATACTCTCAGAGAAATTTTTAATAGATCTCTTTGCCTTTGCTTTGCAGACTTTACAGAAATTGGGGCTGAAGTTGTACAAGATGTCGATTACCTCAAAACTAGCCTCAAAAATCTCAAAAAACTTATAAAGGTAGTATAACTTCATCAATTCATCTCTGACCTTCGACATGAAATCATGCTACGTGACCTCTGATATGCAGGATTTTATGTGTGTATGTATATGTATTTCTTATGTCCACAAATCCCCATTGTTACTGAATAAGTCGACGGAGTACTCTGGTGGTCTTTATTCGCCGTTGTTAGACATGTCACTGCCACAAATGGGTTTGACTTGATCGAGGGTCACTTCATATGTATAGTCAAAAAATTGTCAAGAAACCCAAGTTTTGGGTGAATGATCCCATCGTGTGCTTGGTGAACCTTGAGTATCAACTGGATCACATTGATGAGAGAGTGCCTCTTATCGTCGTCCGATTGTTAGGACAGTTCGGACCCTTCGAGTTTTACACTTATGAAGTTTCATCCGACTAGCAGTATATGTGCTTACCTTAAGAGAGGAGGAGTCGTCAAAATGGTAGGCTAGCTGATAACGGCAAGGCATTCATATGTTAGTTCTGTAAACTTCATTAGCTTCAAAGCCCCAAGTTCATCACGTTAGATTCATGAATCACATGCGAATGGGTAGTTGGAAGAGTTGCATATATCTCTGATAAGTGATTTCCCTTCGACCTCTTCATTACCACTCAACAACAGTTTCTTTCGTGATACAGCAATACCGCGAGGGTGTTAAATTAGATTAATTCGGCTTACTTTTCGACGCTTTCGTCTTCATTAGAGTCGATGAATCGAGTTGATTGCGTACAGTCGTTCGTCCTCGTTAGGGTGTTCGTCTTCGTTGCGCTTGAGTCAGATATTGGTTTGATTCGGTATTAAGGGAACAGATGGATATTCGACCTTATTCGCTGTATAAGAATTTTTCATAGGTTTGTTAGTATTCATTCGAAAGCCTAATTCTTGGCTATTATGCTGCATGGCTGGTTTTCAAAAAGACTTTTACAACGCATACAAAATAAAATTATGTTCACATCCGCCGCGCGCCTTCATTTCTATCACACGTAGTTTTCTGGAAGCACGAAAAGCATATGCAATGAACGTGTAGAGAAATCTTTGTAGTATCTGAGTCAATCGTTTTATCTGGAGTTTCTTTCAAGGGAGAGGAAAAATTCCCAATTGGATAGCAAGTTGCTTCCCACATATGTAGCGGTCAGGACATCGACCGATCGCCCCCCCCCTAGCCCTTGGATTAGCCGGTAAACAAGCGCGCCAATATGTTGAACTAATCCTATTTCAGCTTGCTACACTGCAGTGAAATGGTATTTCCAGAAAATAAGCATAACGTTGGATTCACTGAAACTTATACTATCGAATGATTACTAACACTCTGAAGAAAGAGCTTTGTCCGGCGAGGTGTGAAGCGCAAGTCTCTTCTTCCTTCTACACCGCTACCAAAAGAGCTTTTCAAGAGGCAAACGTATTTTTGAGTTCTTCGCAACCTGTACTATCAAAGAGTATTAGCACTCCAAGGAAGGAGTTTTGTCCAGAGAAATGTAAGCGAGATAAGAAAATAAACGCGTGGTCTGTGAAACATAATTTTATTTTGGATTTTGTACTGTTGTGAAAGGATGTTTGAAAGACCGGGTCACGTACCGCGCTAGCCAGAGATTCAAGCTTTCGAGTGATTACTAACACTCATATGAAAAATTCTTCTACAGCGAATGAGATCGGATATTCATTTGTTCCCTTGAAACCGAGAAAAAACCCTTTTCTTCGTAGAAGCACCGCTCGTATCATGAACCTTTCTTGCCGAGCCCTCGTATACTGGTCGGTTCGATATAATAGTCGGACATAATCATCATAGAGTTGCTTGAATTGCTTCATCACGAACGAATTCATCTACCCAGAGCATTGTTTTTTTTTTCAGCTTTACTGGAGGATCGACGATCTTTTCAAAGGAGCTTTTGTTTGCTTTGTCTTTTCGTCAACATCGAATTCGTCTCGCCTCGTTATGAATGACGTCGTCAACAAAGCGGCGATCGAAGGTGGCCGAGCTGCCGGCGGCGGCGCTATCGGCTTTCGCTTCCATTTCATGCCATTTCAGCTTCGAAATGATGTTCCCAAGGGTGTCCTAAGAGATTTTTCCAGTGGCGATCTTTCTTCTGCTCTTCTATCCGTCAATGATGACGTCGGCTTTTGTAGATGAACTGCTACATTCTGGGCGCAATATTTGAAAGCCTTTCACCTACAAGGATTCTTTTTTATCTTACTGTTTTCGTAGAAGTATTGAATAACGTGCGAAATTTTGAAGATCTCCATCGGAATTCAAACCGGCGTCTAATCCTTACCAGGAGCACGTGGTAACCACTGCGCTAATGAGTCTCGTGTCAAGCTACTACCCTTGGGTTTTGCATCACTGAAGGAGTATGGCTCGTTCCAAATAATCCAGTAGTAGAAAAGAAAACGGATAGGATCCTTCTCACAATATTGTAATAGCTAACTCTCTCCCACAAGCATAAGAAACTAATCCACAAATAGTTTCTATTTTTCATATCGTCGTGAGCTCCCCAGATTAATTAGACTCACTTGAACCTTCCGTCACATCTTAGCTTCTCCCCTACCTTCGAAGTTTTCTGTCTTATTATTCTTATTGGATCTGATAATACCGAATTTGAGATTACGTATCCTATAACTATACCTTTCAACCGACTATTTTGAGACCTCGCTTAAAAATTTAATACACCCTGTTTAAATATTTCGAGCCTTTTAGGAGGTCCGGTATGGCATCTCCAGCGATATGCGTATATTTCGGCGTCTTCGCACGTCTCATCAGTACCGCGTGCCTCCGTACGGCTCACCTATGCTACTAGTAGCAATCGATGCCGACGAAGTATACTTTGCATGAAGTGATAAGATCACTTGATGTGGCGTTCTTTCATAGTGATTGATTGTCGATTGCATGGCTTAAGGCTATTACGGAGCATATGTAACAATACCTTCCAATCGGCTACCTCTGGAAGGTTCAAAACATTCCATAAGAGTGTAATGAATTTGTAAGCGAGGTCTCAAGATAGTCGACTGAAAAGTTTTGTTACATATGCTCCCTAACAGCCGTAATCCATGCATTCGACAATCGATCACTCTGAAAAAAACTCCACATCGAAGTGGTCTTGTCACCCAACTTAGAGAGATACTTCTTCGGCGTCGACTGTTAGTACAATGGAGCTGAGCCGTAGGGCATGTGGTAGTGATGAGGCATGAGAGAATACACCGAAACATAGGTATACCACTAGAGATGCCTTTACCAGACTTCTGAAAGGCCTAATATATCCTACCACACCATCCTTTGACTTTTTGCGGGGTTATTACGATTGTTAAAAGAAACCGACAGCTTTGAGATTCGATAAGGGTCTTCGTTTCTCGGGATCTGTTCGAGTTTCGGTTTCCATAACACTGCCGTTGTAAAAGTTGGCTAGTTTCTATTATCATCTGACCTAACCGTGACTATCACTTCGTGAAGCAAAGGCTGTGAATAGCAATCTGACTGATGAATGCACAGGGCGCGTCTGACTCACTGGTTAGAGGGGCCGTGTGATACACATGGTCGATGTTTCGATCTCGAGAGAATCGCCGAATCGTCTTTCAAATTTGTTTGAGAGAAAAGCAGCTTTTTCTGTGGGTGGTAAGACGTCTTATGAGTGTGATTCAAGGCGACGTCGAAACACACAAACCGATTCAACGTTCTTTTGCTGATAAGGTTGAGCAGCAGTTGCGACATGGGTAACAAAATGAGCTTAGATTGATTACTATTTAGGGATGGTATTGAGTTACGGAATCTTTCCTTTCATAGAGAATTTTGAGAGTACCTTCAATTTATTGAGGAATTCGATGCGTTATCCTGTTTGAATCATGGTCTGTAGGGAAGTCATTCGTTGACATCTTTTTCCGTTCCTCTATTGATAAGAGATATTCACCTCTTTGCTACACTCTTCTCCTTCTGCTTATTGTGACGGATTCAGAATCATGACATCTTAATTCGATTTCCTCTCTCATGTACTGATCAATAGCTATTCTTCAGAGGTCAGATCTAAACCGCCAACTCAACTTGTCTTCATTCTGCCATCATGAGCACCGTGAGTTCAACTTGGTTTCGTCTTACGGATACAAGATGGACATTTGATTGAATGGTTGTTTCCGGTTATCCGCGGACAAATGAAGAAACGACCACTTTTGTTAGATAGAAGTTTTTCATGAGAGTATCAGTCTTCATTCGAAAGATTAACTTTCTGGCTATTGCGCTATGTAATTCTTTTTTGGACAGACCCTTTTGCAATGCTGTAGCAATCAAGATAAAATTATGTTTTACATCGGCGTCGCGCTACAACTGTTCTTCGCTGGAAGCCACGAAAAGCGTATGAACGTGTTGGGGAAATATTGTAGTATCAGGGTCATACGTTTTATCTGGGAGTTTCTTTAAAAGCGGAGAAAAGCTCTCGAATCAAATAACAACGATTGCACTCCACATGTGAGACGGACCAACGCGATCGATCGATAAATCAATCGTGTAACGCCGTAACGATCCTACCGCCAGCAAACACCCACCTATACCTTGGCGGGTATGCAAATATGCGGCACACGTGAATCTCATTTTATTTTTCCTGCTACACAGTAGCGAATTGGCCTTTTTAGAAAATAAGCCCAGCATTGGACTTAGCGAATCGTCCTCTATGGAATGCTTATCTATAGGTTAAGGAAGCAGTTCTGACCTCCGAGAAATTCGCGAGTGTGAAACGTAAATGTTTTCTTTCTGCTATAACGTTATAAAGTGGTTTTATAAGGAACGGTCAGATAATGCAGTAGCTAGAGATTTAAACATTCGAATGAGTACTAGAAGCGCATAGAAAAATATTTGTCCAGTGAGGGTCCGTTTCTTCTAATGAAAGAACAGAATCGATTGAATTATTATGTTCGAGGTAATCGAGCCAGTTCTTTGTTTATTTGTAGATCATCATGAAAGTGCGCAAATGCCCGACAGATGAGCTGGCGGTGACGAACACTGCTGTAGTGAACAGAGAGGATTTTGACGCTAAAGGAGTAAAGTAAGTCAGTTCTGCAAGAATTCTTCATTTCAGCGGTCTCATGGCGGTCTTTTCACGTTATAATTTTAATCCAAGGATGTTCAGTCATGTTAAAAACAAAGAACTTGGAATTCTAACGGAAGTTAATCTTGTTTTCGTGATGGTAGCGGCCCTGTGATTTGGGTGATACACGGGTGTGACTCTAGCCAGAGGTCGATAGTTTTGCGTACCACTTGGGATCCTTAGATATGTCATCTACGAGTTCATAAAGTCCCTCAGTCATATACCAATCCCTCAGGGACTGGCCGATGGAGAGAGTTTTGTCCTTTTTTATCTATTTATTGGAAATCTGGCAGTCTGTCAGGTTGCAAATATTCTGCGTAGCCGAAAAATCTTGATTGTAAGGAGAAGGGGAGCCCCATTCACCTACGGAATCACGCCTGCTCTGCTTCTCCTGAAGTATCTGGTGAGGTTTTGATTTTCAGGCATGTGCAGATGCAAACAGGCCCCGGACATCGTTACATTTTCACGATACGGAATCATCCGTCGATGAAACGCGGAGAGATTGCATTTGCTATCGCTCAACGAAAATGGGCAGTTCTCAGTTTGGATCAAGAAGTTCAAGTGCAACCGTTTGCTTTTAAGGTAAGTTATCAGCACCTCAATCACATAGACAGGCTACATGAGGGTCTTTGGAAGAGTGATGACAGCGAGCCACCGTACTGCAGCAGTGCTTGACACGCGCCCCCGGAAAGGTGGGACGCTAGTTCGAGTCCTATTCAAGGTTCAGGGTTTTGCTGTATGTATATCACTCATCATCATGGGGTCTACATGCTTTCTATCTCTACCCCTACTTCTCCTCTCTCTGTGGGTCGGTTTCGAGTTGATTCCGGAAGATTAGCTAGTTTTTGTATCAGAGTAAACATCGATTATATAACCTATCTTTATTTTCAGAATAATCAATACATTGGATCCATGACTTTATCGGCTGATTTTCAACTGAAGAAGAAGTAAGTGTCCTGCTGAGATGAGATTTTCATTTCCTTTTGTTCCCTCTCAGTTAAGTTCAATCTCTTCAGCCTTTCAATTGTTGCATTAGCAGATATTTTGAGAAAAAATTTGACCTAAAGATAAGTTTTTCCAGCGCAACCGCTGAGCCGTTGAACTCTGATTTCATGGCTCGTGAATTTTCTATGCAATTTGCCGGCATGGCCTTCGCCAAAGGTCAACTTCTTGTTTTCCAATTTGCTGATCCAGAAAAAGGAAAAAACTTCACATTGTCCCTAGTCGTGAAAAATATCGATGGTTTGTTTTATTTATCATCAAATGTAAAGACATTTCTAGAGACAATCACGATAACACGAGATTTTTTCGTTTAGGAATTGACTTGAATGCAGCTGCCTCCGGTGATGAGAAGTCCCGACCGTACCCTGTGAGCTTTATAGCCATTTGTCGTGAAAATTTGGAGTTGAAATAGTTTTTAAACAAGATTCTCTATTTGATCGCCCTTTCAGTAACTGTATGGTGTTACAAGTGCGTATGCGATAATGTTGAGTGATTTGCAAAAATTGGAACCTCAAGCGGGAATCAAGCCTTTAACCTCTTCCGGAGGTCGTGTGCTAACCAATTGCACTACCGAGGCCCTTGCTCTGCTATCACTCTTTTTGCGATACAGGTTACGGATCTGTCAGTTGTAAACCGTCAACGGTTTGGTCCGGTTTCATCAGCTTATGTCAAAGTTCTATATATCACTCTACATTACGGATATATAATTACAACATCGTATCACGTACCATTGTTAAACTTCTGCCATTGCTAGACGCAACACGCGGGGGTTGGAGATGCAGAGGTGGAGCAGACCGCCCAGAGTTGCTAGTTGGAGATGCAGAGGCCATGGATCCGAAGTCCTGGAAGGGCTAGAAAAGGTTCAGTAGAGTTATTGTTGATTATATTTATCCAATATCTGTCAGCTTGACTGGGTTTACTGCCAGTATCTGCTTATCACGCCAAACCGTTGATTGGTGGCAAGTCGGTTCCTTGTATCGTAGAAATAGTGATAGCAGGACAAGAGCCTCGGTAGTGCATCAGATTAACAGGAGCTCTTGGAAAGAGTTGGAATGCGTGTTCGATTCCCGCCTCGCCTGAAGTTCAGAGTTTTGCAAATCGCTCCACACTGTTGAATAGAATTGTTTTTACATTGAGGTGTTCTTCATTCATTTATGTATGGTTTCAGATAGAATGTGGTCAGCTTCTGCCTAATTCAGTCATAATTTTTGATAAGGAAGAGGGCTCGAATATCAACCTGGTTGGAAAAAGCAAAGGGTTCCTTTTTCAGTGTAGACCAATGTAGGCAATGAAATATCATGATTCAATCTTCAGGAAATCTGCTTATCGATCAATTATCAATCCGGACTGGGATTTTCAAAAGATGGGAATCGGTGGTCTTGACAAAGAGTTCTCGGGAATTTTTCGACGAGCTTTTGCTTCTCGAGTGTTTCCTCCTGAATTCATTGAACAGCTTGGTATGCTTGAGAATGATTACATTATTAAAATCATAGTTGTTGCCATGATATAATGAGGAAGTCTAAAGTTAATAATAGAGAAGTGTATAAGTTCTCGGTAGTTGATCAGTTCCTGAAGGATACGCCATGCGTTCGACTTCATCAGGCATCGTTTGAGAGCTTGTAGAATGCATATCTGACCTTCACAATGACTCTCGGTGACCTGCCGATCTATCAGTTCATTGCTGCTATTCTTCCAGACAAGTCTGGTAACAATTCGTCGACACCGGAAGGATGGAAAGCTTTGTGGACCCTTGGGCGAGGAATCGAACCATTGATTTCGTGTGCGTTGCAAGGCACATCTCTACCAATGTGTCATACGCACCTTTATAAAATGATACATAATATAGAAGCACTATATATATGATGCATGCGTATTTTGTATATGCTTTTTTGTATGATCTATCTGCCCCAGGAATGAAGCATGTGCGTGGGATACTGTTATTTGGCCCTCCTGGAACCGGAAAAACGTTGATGGCTCGGCAAATTGGGAAAATGCTGAACGCAAGAGAACCGAAAATTGTCAACGGGCCACAGATTCTGGACAAAGTCAGTTCGCTTTCTCATTCTTTGCATTGAATTTCTGTATGATTTTTAATAGGAATGAAATGTTTCAGTACGTTGGCGAGTCTGAGTCGAACGTTCGTAAGTTGTTCGCTGATGCTGAAGAGGAATGGAGACGATGTGGTTCGAATTCGGGTTTGCATATAATTATATTCGATGAAATTGATGCGATTTGCAAGCAGAGAGGTTCTATGGTATGACTAATTTCGTTTTGTAGAGTTTGATTTCTTCTTATTGCATTTGATTTCTTTAGAATGATGTGTTGATTGACTTACAGGCTGACCTATATATATATTTGTTATCTCGTAAATATATAATATATATATATATATATATATATATATCTATATATACATACTATCACCTGTCGTCCCGTTGATCGTCGAGTGACTCGAGCGGGTACCAGCAACTCTTCCATTTTTCCCTATCGCGTGCAAGAGTAGCCCAGTGGTTCTTCCTTGCTCTAGGGATTCGCTGAGCATTGTATCATTCTTCCATCGCTTTCGTGAAGAAATCGGACCAACGGGTCAGTGGTCTTCCTTTAGAGCGCTTGACATCCCGAGGAATCCAGTCGGTAACGGCTCTCGTCCATCGGTTGTCGTTGAAGCGCATCACGTGTCCGGCCCACCTTATTTTCGATATAAAACATATATACATATATATATATACATATATTATATGTTATATACATATATATATATATGTATATATATAATTGTTATAAGCAAAATGTCAAGTGATTGTGTAGATCCATAGGAACTGAAAAATATGGCCCAAAGTAGAGGAACTGGAGGTTAATATCTTTTCTTAACCCTCTGGGAACAGCAGTTCAAATCGCTGCGTCTAGCGCGATTTTCATTATTTTTACTTGGTTCTCTCTCACCGTTTCGAAGTATAAACCTCAAGTTTTTCGTGCTACTTTGGTACCTTATGATTTCTAAATCTCCTCCTCTGTTTTCGGTGTATAGAACTTCTATGTGAATATTTAATTCGAGTACAAAATGGAATCCTCTTTTTGCTTCTACACCGCTCTATGAAATCTCTTTTTGCTTTTATAGCGCTCTATGAAATCCTGCCCAAAGACCGAACCCAGTTTTTTTAATAAACAAGATCTAGTCCGTCGAATGACTACTGAAAGTCTACTTGAAAGCCACGTGCGGATCCTACCCGAGCAAACACGGTTGGCAAGAAGTTTTCCGAACTTTCTCGTTTTGTTGATTATTTTTCACGTATATGCGTACTTTCTTTCTTAGACAGCTTTTTGCGGTTGTTCTGATATACATCACTTGAACATTTCTTTTGAGATGAGATTATCTTGAAAACAAAAACGATTGTTGATGCTGCAATTGTATCGTTGCGTGCCAAAGCAGCACTTGAACCCAAACGATACTCGTGTAGCATGAACAATCGTTTCTGTTCTCGAGACAATTCCATCTACAAGTAAATGTATGTGTCACATATTGAAATAACCGCAAGAGCCTGCTCTAAACGATAATAGAAACAACAACTTGAATATCAACGATAATTAAAGAAAACGAAAAAGTCTAGAAAATTTTTGCGTACCCCAACACACGTAATCTTCTTTCCGTTGCTACAGCGCAATAGGGAGGTCATTTCTGATACAAGTATAAATTGTTTCAGATATTTTCTTACGACCACGCTCAAAATTGAGCCAACATGTTATGTGATCTGTTATGGGCTCTTGTACAGCTCGATGCACGTGTTTGGTCCTTACAGACTCATCAGCCGGGCAGAACCCGTCGTCCGTCGATCTTTTTATAGTCAGTTCTCTCAGGAGCCTTACACTCCTTATAAAGTGTTATCGACGACGTACGCTTTACACTCTATGTCAAGTGAAACATTCACCTAACACAGAGTGTTGTGCACTCGATTGCTCATTGGCTGGTTATGATAATCGTCTTTAGCCTTCGTCTTTAGCCAATCCTCTGCTGGACTCTTACTGACGAGACTGCACGGCCAAAACACGTGTATCGGATTGTACAAGAGCCCATAACAGAGCACAAAGCACAGTGTTAGAGTTGCCTTTTCTCAAGCTATATAGTCACTATTAAGAGTCTCTTGAAAATTTGCTGCTTGGAGAAAAAGGCCTTTCGAAAAATATCGTATTATCAGTTATCAAAAGCGTTACACGTTGTTCTCAAAAGGCCAAAATATGTAAATACTTTGTTGGTTTATCTTCAATATAGAGGATAAATGCTGACACGACTGAATGGCAGCGTATATATACATTTGTGTATAGATGTGACATATATATTAGATATGTTGAGATCTGTGGAACTTCTACGGCAAGTTGATGAACACTTCAATTTGATCTAAAGCTGGTTTATTTAGGCTGGATCATCCTCCGTCCATGACACTGTTGTCAATCAGTTACTGTCCAAAATGGATGGCGTTGAGCAGCTGAACAATATTCTTGTTATTGGTTAGTTAGTTGATCTAGTGGAGAAGCACCAAGAGAGAAATGCGTTTGTGTAGGTAATAGACTAGTCTCACGGCTTTTCACTTTGATGCTTCAGGTATGACGAATAGAAAAGACATGATCGACGAGGCATTGCTTCGTCCAGGTCGTCTTGAAGTTCAGATGGAAGTGGGTCTTCCGGATGAATTCGGTCGACTACAAATCTTCAAAATCCATACTTCACGAATGCGGTAGGAGTTTGAAATTGAAACCAAATTGTTTGTTTTGAAAATAAAGGAGTCATTAAAGCCGCTGTATACGTCTATTTTATTCTAGAGAATACAAAAAACTTGATCCTGAAGTGAATCTCGAAGAGTTAGCGAAGCGAACAAAGAACTTTTCTGGTGCGGAAATCGAAGGTCTAGTAAGGGCAGCCCAGTCGAGCGCAATGAATCGCTTAGTAAAGGCTGGCGGGAAGGTACGCCTTTTTTGAAGTTTAAAATGATTTTTGACTTTGTGCTTTTTTAAAACTGGTGTTAAGGTCCTATTGGATGCTGACGCAGTGGAGAAGTTAATGATTAATGCTGCCGATTTTGATTATGCCTTAGAAAATGATATAAAACCGGTTTGTCTCTACCCCGATTCTACCTAGATCTTAACCCTTTGGAGACCATGGAGCCAACCCTCTGCGTCTGTAACCCTTAGCGTGCTGAGTCTAGCAGTGGTGTTCTATCCCAGCGTAAGACTGTTAGACGCGATACGCTGAAAGTTAGAGACACATAGGGTTAGGGTCATGGTCTCAAAAGAGTTAAGGCTGCAGAGTCCTTTTGTTTCATTTTCTGTTATTCTCTGATTTAAAGGCATTTGGACGAAGCGATGAATCATTGGAGAAGTTCCTGCGACGTGGTATGGTGGTTTGGGGTAATGAGGTTACACGTATACTTGAAGAAGGTGCACGGCTTGTTGAAGAGACCATTAACCCTGATGCTGGTGGATTTGTTACCGCTGTGCTGGCTGGTAAGAATTTGTGTTTGTCCAAGTGAGTCTGCGTGCGGATGATTTTTACAGTTTGTCAGTGGTGAGCGCTAGGTCAGTATATGACCTTTTTCCACGGGACAATAGACTAGGAGAAAATCTTTTCAGATAATTCCTATTGAGTGATATGCAAAACTTCGGATCTCGGACGGGTGTAGAATTAGCATCTTACCCTTTCCAAATGCGTATATTTATCCAAAATCTGTCAGCGTAATTGGGTTTAATGTCTACATGTGCTCACCAGCAGGCACCGGTTGACGGGTTGTTGCTGACAGAATCGATACCAGCAGGAGTAGCAGTAGAGCAGATGTCCTTGCTAGTGCAGTGGTGAGCCCTCATCCCTGGAAAGGTGGAACGCGGGTTCAACTGCCGCTAGAGGCTTAACGTTTTGCATAGGACGCTCTAGTGATATTGACCTTATAGTTTTAGCATCATGCCTTTGTTAAAGAAGCGGTCGAAGAAAAATTCTTCGTTGGAATTTCTTTTGTCAACAATCTTCTAGTAGTAAAGCAGAAGAAGAAGAAAATCGAAGATTTCATACACGTAAATTATATGTCTCACAAAATTATACGCCTTTGCTCGAAGAAATTATACACGCTACATGCTTCAAACGACATGCTGTAGAAAAAACTCGTAGGGAAGTAGTGTTTGAAGCTATTGAGTAGATCAAGCTTTATATATTCTAAGGTTTTTCAAGCTGAAAAATTCTTTTTTGAAAAGAAGGTTTTGCTCCTCAAGTAATTTATCGTGTTGCAGGTGCTCCACGAACTGGTAAAAGTTTCTTAGCTGCTGAGATTGCTCGCGCCTCTGATTTCCCGCTGATAAAGGTTAATTAGTTTCGTTTACTTGTCTATGTGTTAATTAGTTTTGTTTACTTATCTATATGTATCCAATAATATGCAACAGTATCGCTTTACGGAAGGTGAGAATCATCCTTGATCCTCAGCTTTTCAGAGGTCTTTTTCTCTGAACAGAACTCTTTTTACTGAAATCTTGAGTGTTTTTTGGAACTTAATTCTCGGCGATTTCATCAATTTGCTTGAGTTCTGGGAAGCTTTTTTTACTAAGGTGTTCCAGCGAGAATGAAATTTCGTGTCGCACTCGGAGTTCTCTGCTTGCTTGCCTAGGATCTGCGAATGGCTTTTCATTATGTAAAAATTAGTCGATAGCGCAAATCTCGGCGATTCCGTTGCTAAATTTGGTCTTTTTAAGATGGACTTCATAGTGTGGTAAAGGAGCGAAAAGAAATTTGCGTCTCACATTCGGAGTTTCCTACGCATTTAAGAGTTACCTATGCACAAAAACGTATGTGAGAGTATATAGAAATTATGTAGTACTAGAGCAGTACGAAGAACCTATAGTTTTATTTTTGAAACGAAGAAAAAAAAACCATTTTGAATGACGGAAATTGCACGTCGACTGCGAAAGTCGATCAATTGCCGTCCGCTGAAGTGGTATCGTACGTTCATTACTTTTACCTCCTCTTGATTGATTTGGAGTTCGATTTGTGCGATTCAGGTTCTCTCGCCTGGAGATATGGTCGGTTTTTCCGAGACTGCAAAATGCCAACTATTACGGAAAGCATTTACTGACGCGTTTCGATCAAAACTGAGCGTTCTTCTGATAGACAATGTGGAGAGATTACTCGGTAGAATACTCGTGAGAAGCTTCTAATCGATGCGAAATTTTTTAATTAGTACGAATAATTTAGACTATTCGCCTGTCGGACCACGATTTTCGAATCTCGTTCTTCAAGCACTACTTGTTATGCTGAATGAACCTCCTCCAGCTGTAAGTCTGCTGTCCTTTTTGGAAAATAAATCACTTAGTACTGAATCAATTTTTCCCAGAAAATCTCTTTGCTGTCGTACTAATCATATTTTTTTGAATATAATTAACCTTGATTGACAGTCCCCAGGCGCATATCGGAAGGCGTTTGCTGTCCATAGCTACGTATCATATTTCTATGAGCTTCTAGGAGTTTTGATGGTTATTCTGGTTTATCACTCCAAAGAGGATAGTTTCCTACAAAAGTTATACTTTCGATCTCACCATATAAATTTGGCTTTTTGAGAATTGATGTAATTTCAACGTTGGATAGAAATAGCGAAGTAGTTATGATTCAGCCTACCATAAAGCAAGGTTCCGATTTGGTCTCCCTAACTTAACGCTCTCATGCATTTAACGTGGGAACACCTTAGTTCGGTATCTCCAAGAATTAAGAGAGTTTACTCGACAAACATTTTACAACATTCGTACACAGGACAATATTCCCTAGCAGGCCGAATCAGCGTGCAAATTACTCAAGGATTCGCACCCAGTATATAAGTTGATGGGTGATATGTAATAAGTGAAATTACTGTTTACCAGATTTAGCTGTACTCAGTAGTTGTTTTTTCGACGAATTTCCCTGATTTTTTGGCTTTTTTCCTTACACAAAGTTAGCTTCCGCTTTTTTGCAGATTACTGATTTCTCACAATTCCTAGGGATTTTTTTTCTCTTGAGCTGTAGAGACATGTAAGGATTGCTTTTGATTGTTTGGTCTTAGTTTGTAGTTCAAAGGCAAGTAAAGTCATGAACGTGCATAAATTGGAGCTGCTTAGCTTCATAGTTTCATAATTCGTAGTAAACGGAGCTTATACAGTAATTTTGAGGCAAGTCGATGAGGAAGTCTGAACATTGGCAGAAGGCATTGAAGGTGTAGCAATAATAGTACGACGATTCTGCCATTTATTGCGATTGGCTCTCTTCTATGTTGTTCTACGCTGAGCACTACTGGTCTCCATATTGTCTCGTAGCCTTTATTACAATCTAACTTGTTACATTGTCCGCCTACGGCCGAGAATATCAAACTCGGGAAACGCTGTCTCCATGGAGGAGTCGTGATTGTGAGGTATTCGACCTTTGTTTGATGCATACAGGTCTGCAAATGAATGCCTATTAGTAAAATCCAAGAACGATCTAGCATGGCTGTATTGTGATCCTAACGAAAATCAGACTTGATATCAACATGACAGTGAGGAGAGATGATCACAGATCGTCCTACTACAGATAAAACCACTTCTATGAATGACACTACCAACGTAAACAATGGAGAAACGCAAACTCATTATTGTGGCCAACTATGAAACGGAAATTTGGATGTTGACTCGTCTTTGGCCAGAAATTGTGTGCTTTCTCTCGTCGACATGTCGATTTGATCCTCTTGAGCAGCACTACATCTCGTGATCCGATCTAGCAAGTCAGATAGATTCTATATTATAGAATTGTACTTTGTATCAGACATTTTGAGTAGATCTAAGCTGTTTTATTTTGTATCAATGGGAGAAAATTTTACATGAATGCGCCTACAACCCATTGTCTTGCTAAGTATTCTTACCGCTACATCGCGTGAAATGTGAACTGCAAACCTTTATGTTAGCGATGAATGTAATGATCGTAAAAACCAGGCGTTGCTTTCCATAGATAGGTGGTGGTTTATTTTTTGTTAATAAACCAGCTCCTGACTTTCACTTGGACAACTTGTTTGAAATTTATAGCCTTATCCGCTGCCACACTTTCAAAGGGCTAGCCTTCTTAGCAAGTTCCATGACTTTTTGATCAGTAAAAGTCGCGTCATGAAAAAGAGTTCGTTTTGACTCTCGTTTTCTAAAATATCGCAAAATATCTGTCAACCAACGTAAACGTAACGTTAACAGTGTTTGAATGGGTCTCTTTAAAACAGATAAATATACAAAGATTCAGGTGCAGATATTGATTCCAGAGCCTAGAATAACATCCAGAATCGTGGGCTTTTAAACAATTAGAAGCACTTATAGGGCTGGTTGCACCATTCTTTCATAAATTCAGCCTCCACTTCAGGATCACCGCCTTCTAGTGCTTGCTACATCTTCGAATCGAGCGTTTCTTCGTGAACTCGAGCTGATAAATGCATTTGGTAGGTATTGTCTTTGTGGATTTTTGCCTTATTTGGCTTTTTTCTATTAATTATTGATTGAGTTCATGAATTAACTAAGGGTCCTTGCAGGACATGTCATAGATGTGCCAGCTCTTTCAACACCAGCACATATAATGCATGTATTGTACGAGTCAGATGTGTTCACGGAGAGGGAATTGCAAAAACTAAATGCTGATCTCCAGAATCTCCTCTCGACCCAGAGGTGAGAAAAACAAGTTTTATATACCATACAATATATGCCATCGATGCCTTATATCGTAGAAAGTGGTAGTAGCAGAGCCAGAGCCTCGTTGATTTAGACATCATATATATATATATATATATATACAATATATATATATATGCGTGAATTTATATGTACGTATATTTGCGTATGTACGTGTATATATACACATGTATATTGTATATGATTTTAAGATCACAACACTGGCAAAAGCAATAATTTAGAAAATTCTTGTAGTTCATATAAATTCTGCGATTATTTGACCCATCGGTTCATGGCGATGCAACGCTGATAACGTCAAATGTAGTGAACTAAAAGCTTGTCTTGTAAGCTTTGCAAATGATTAATTGTCGGGAGAATGTATCCGTTTCTGCACTGTGACTGCTTAAACCAAGACACGAAGGCACTGTATAGTTAGCGTTTGAGATACAAAAGAAGAAAGCATGGAACCCAGGATCTGCAGCAAAACTTGCGGTCTGGAGTAACGTTTAAACGTTTGCCGGAGAAGCCATCTATGTTCAGCAAGATGAGCAGTTCATGACTCGTCGCAATTCTAAAGTATTGCTTTCGATAATGTATCAAAACCTCCAAAGAGCAGAAATGAGACTTAACCATATGTTATCGATATAGGTTATTGCTTCCACATAAAATTTTGTTATTCTGTTGAAGAAGGAAGGCGATGAATCTCGAAAAAAGACCCTGAAACAGTTTGGATTAGGATTCCGTTTTTTCTTCTTGAAAAATACCGTTATGAGTAAAATTGGTGAAGATTCAATTAAAGGATAAAGGATAAAGCTCTCGGCGTTAATCAATCCCTGAGGATGCGCCATGCATTCGACTTCAATTTTTAACTTTGTTTGAGTGATTGAATGCACATCTGGCCTTTACAATGACTCGCGGTGGCCTCCCGCTGAACCGAGTCAGTGCTGCTTATCCTCCCAGACAAGTCTGAGACCTGTCTGGTACCAATTTACCGACCCCGGAGGGATGGATGTCTTGGTGAGCCATGAGCGCGAAATCGAACCAGTGACCTCGTGTGCGACGCAGGCACCTCTAACCACTGCACCACATGCGCTCTGAAGATTCAATTAGCTCGTTTAAATCGTCACTGTTGAAAATGCAGAGCAAATCGTAAACTACGTATAGATACCTATTTATAGCGATTGAATGTGGCACATTAGATGAAACTGCACGAGTTGACAGCACCTTGCACCCCCTATCTTACAAAAATTTACGAAAATTATTTGAAGAGCTTCTTGAAGAGAGAACAAGATATGTACTGGGTGAAGTTGAACAAGGGATGTGCAGCTTCTGCTGTGATTTTCCTATTTGCAAGGTTATATCAAATGCTTTCTTATCCAGCATAAACAGAATCGTGAAGGCAGCTGATATGGTTACTTACTTTACCCACTCCTATTATCGACGACCACATACAATTTCCCTTATGCTCTTTCAGGGAGGATTCGTATCTCGTTTCAATAATTGAACCTCAAGAAGTGCAGGGTGGTGTATTTGAAGAGTCAAAAATTAGACATATGTAGAATTCACCGCCAGACTTTATTGAGACGCCAAAACTGGCCTTTACATATTTCCCAATTTCAGCGTCAGAAAAAGTTCCCAATCCATGAAAAATCTGGAGAATTTTAATTTTGTAAGTTTTTCTTCAGTCGAATTGATCGTTACGCAGTAAATTGCTAACGATATTGCTTTGAAAATGGGATTCAATTTTCTGTTCAAAAAAGGAAGTGCTTTCATTTAGTGACTTGTTATTACTGTTTGGGATGACAAAATACCAATAGAACAAGTTTCAGCTGTGGTATCGGCATCAAACGTCTGCTAGGTTTGATTGATTTCTGTCGGAAATGTGAAGAAGGATATCGAGCTCAAATGATGTACAGCAAAATCGAGTCGATCGCCTTAGGAATGGAGTAGTATGGATTGAGAAGCTTGATAATTGAATTAAAGAAGCGCTAGTGTTCTTAGAGCAATGCTAGTCAGTTAGATCGAGGTGACTCTGAAGCGGTACGATCACTTGTGAAAATGGTGAGACTGAACTAGTGTTTTTTTCCGATAATTACCACTTTGGTCTTAGATGAAAGCACTTTTTGTAAAATTCTTTCGGTGCCAACATTCCTTTACAAAAATTTAACACCACATTAGAGTTGTGCTACGAAATCCAGTGATAATTTTCTGTATCAAAATGTCTTGGAAATGTCTAACACTGTTTGTTTTAATAATACCAACTTAATGTTAGGTGCAATTGTTAACATTCGTAGCAATAATTCTTTGCTGCATTCAAGTGGGACCATATATTTCTTAACTTATTCATAGCGGTGTTTATCCTGTGACAATGATTCTCATTCCCCAAATACCTATATTGATAGAAATCTGTAGATAATAATTTATTTTAAGTAATTTAATTGCGTATCTTCCTACGATGGCTGGAAATAAAGGTGTCGTGCATATTGTTTTGTACTTGAATACTCATATATATTCTAAATCAAGCAGAACTGAAACATCATGGAATAAGTTCAGTTAGCAAAGTTCATTTCGTGGCAAAGTGTTAGAGAAACCACAACTAAGTGAAAGTACTGGAAATTGACTTGGTTCGGCATCAAGTCTTATGTGATTAACCTTTTCTGTTGTTCTTTTTTCTTCGCGAAGATTTTATTTTCCATACGTGTTTCGTTCAATTCCAAGTGTTCGAGCGTGTTTCACATGAAAGCAAGATTTTTTTCGTCGGCGGTTAAAGAGATTTCCCATGAAGACAAATTTTTAACGGAAAACCAGCTTTGGCTAGTCGATTCAGGGTGCTATGTTGAACTTGACGCAAAAACGGTGGAAATTTTGTTACAAATGTGAACACTTTTATAATTTTGAAATTTGAAGAGAAACGTCTGAAATATTTGTGCTTAGATAAGCTGCGTTTTAAATGTTGTGACGAGATTTGCTTCTTATATCTGAGCTTGACCTTAAGGATTCTGTTTATGATTTTATTAACGAATAGAATAAATGTTCCGTGTAACTTAATGACGATGTAAACTATTTGTTTTTTGTTTTTATGAAATCCGTCGGGGATCTGGAACTTTTTAGTGATGAAATGAGGGATTGTTCAAAGATTTCGTGCCATTTTGATTTTTTCAAATATGACTGCAATACTTTGTTCCAGACAAAGGACAAACCAGTAATTAGAGTATTCTCCATTGACCTCGATAACTTGCTACCACTGTTGTTGGCGATGGTCCTGAAGCAACAATCGAACTCGTCAGCTAGCATTCAGCATGTCATCGAGTGATTCTTGTCGACCTTCTCAAGGACAGCTTGACAATCCGAGCGCGACTGATCCTCCAGATTGCTCTCTTCAGCTTAGAACTCCGCAAACAATTTTTAGCCTTCCTTTCTGCAACGGTATCATCGCCCAAACTCCGACACTATCCTCCTCCGCTTCACTAGCATTTTCCCTTACGCGCCATTCGTGCACGAGTAGTAAAGGGATTCGTTCTTAAGACAATTATATTTTGAAGTAAGCATAGGCAAGTTGTATACCAAAATGATCGCAAAAAATGCGCGATTGAACGACACCAAAATCATGCAGTTTCTTAGCAAAGATCTTAGTAAAAAAAGAAAGCGGCACGAATTTTTTACACAACCAATCAAAAGAGAAGAAAAAAATTTCATCGTAACTTCAGTTTATGTCAGGGATTATTCCTTGATGAGTTTATGTTGTCTAGATGAAATTGTTCACACTTAAGAGAATTGAGTAGTAAGCAAAAAATTAACCTCAGGCAGGAGTTAAACCCGCGTTTCATTCATAATGGGGACGCGTGCTACCATTACACCAGAGAAGCCACCAATCATTAAAAGGTTTGATTGGGAAGAAGGATTTGAAGGTATGAAGAATGAGTGGTAAGCGGTGGCCTCGGTGCTGTAGTGGTAGCACGCGTCCCCGGTATGGATAAAATGCGGATTCAACTCCCGTCTGAGGTCGAATTTTTGCATAACACTCAATTCTCTTAGGTATATGTGTAACATCATAACACTGCAAAAAAATACTGCAAAAACATAAGAAACCTTGAAAATGTCTGTGCATTCTTTTTATTATTTCGCAGAACTGTTTCCTTTCGTGTATCTTAAAACATCGTTGAGTTCCTCAGTTCTACCCATGAGTAGATTTCAACATGAATAATTGAGAATTTGGCTACGTGTTTGGAGTCAACTGCGTTTTTTTTTCATGCGAATTGCTGTAGCGATTAACATTTTTCGATATCAGAAGATATATGACTTCTGTTCAGTGATGGTAGTGTGTTTATCGGCACGTTTATCGCTCGGCACACTCATCGCAGCGCTTTCTCAACGAGGACGTCGTGTATCTGGTTTTCGGTCATCATCGCTAAGCACCCCACCACTACTCTAGGTGCTAGGCAGTGCCGAGTGTGATGGTCATCTTGTAACATCAAAACCTAGGAAAGAAGCGAAATGATGAGAGAAACTCGTTTCATACACTCATAGCACACGTATTGTAGCCTAGCCGTTTGTTGATCATTGCCGATGAAGTGCGCTAACTCATACCATGCATACCAATCAACGGACGTCGTACGAAATGAATGACGAATGATTGTTGTTGATGGAGATAAGGTCAATACTCATTAATCACTTGATCGGCTTAGCCTTCGGCGAGCTAACCCGTAGTAGATGTGATGTGGGAATGTGTAGCGCAACGGACTGAGTTAGCCTGTAATACACACGTAATCGTAGGATCAACTTTGGTTTACACCTCAAAGAGGTAACCCCTTTTTTTCAGGGTCGGCAAGTTGCTTGGAGTCAAATACTTGAAGACTTTGTCTTTCTACATGCCAATATTTAGACATTACTCCTTCACAAGCTGTGTAAGCCACAGCAGGCTTAGTAATTGACTAGTGGTCTGGTGGATGGATAGCCTTTTTGCTTTTCTGGAGTTTTGAAAGCTGATTTAGCATCAAGGTCTCAACAAATAGCTGTAGTCGATGTGATACCGTATTGTGAATAATTATCCTGGACGGCGATGATTTTTGGAAAAGGTTTGTCCTTTGTTGAGGTTTTCTGTTGATTTTACTGCTAATATTCATCCGTCTGTGATACAGATAGCACAATGGTAGGTAGGCTATTCTATACTCGAGTGCAACCCTGCGCATGGTCAACTAACCTTCGTCTTTCTCAGGGATTGAAAAATTTGCGCCAAACTTGCAGGAACTCCCTGCAATCCACCAAGATTGCTGATACGTCTAATGAAAATTCGCAGACATTAGAACACGGCTATCCAGAAGTGCCAGGGACAATCGAATCGACCAGCGTTCAACGACATTTGTAAAAATAATTTGAAATCATTGAACAGCTATCAGACCCCTTACGGAAATCTAAAATCGATGACGACTCAGGATGAGTGGCAAAGAGTTGAACGAAAAAAGTGCTGGGATTTTGACATTATCTGGTCTAGTCGTCGAAAAAATTATTATCATTTGAATTTCATTATATGCATGAGTTCGTATACCAATATACGTCTAAGCGGTTTTGTATATGCGAAGAAGGTCTCTGGTCTTAATCATTGCCAATTCAAATCAAGAGATCGCATGATAGCGCTGCGGCTACATTTGCGATACCGGGAGATCGTTCTTAGCCGCCAATTTGGATCGGTATCCGCTATCATTTCTAATCAGTCCCATCTTATCCCGTTCTATTCTTTGTTTATTGCACCGATCCCGCATGGTCGTCATTTCTCAGCTTGATTGTCAATCAACATATAGCTTTTTAATTTCAACAAATTCATTTCAATTTTATGATTAGAAATTCTGACAGTCGAACTGAAATGCCTACTACAGAGAACTTAAAAACAGAAACACTTCTAAAAGCGAAGCGGAACGAACACGATGAACGCGAAAAACGTCTATTTCTTACTACATCGATCAACATCTCAGCGAGAAAAAATGCAAAAGTACTATGAACGGATTCGGTTTCCGTACCATTCTATGAAGTTTAAGAAGAAATTCTATGTAGGGCAGAAAGTTCTTTAAATAATACAAAAAAGAAAATCAACTCAAAACCAATAAGTTGCAGCGTTAAAGCAGAAGAACTTATAGAATCAAATGGTCATATATCTTTTTCCATGAAGTTATTTGTGAAGTTAGGCTACTGCTCAGGAGAAAACATCGGCGCTGAGTGCAATGTAGATCTATGCATCTGTGTCCTGCACTCAACAGTGCATTCTATGCGTACATCGATTAAAAGGAGTTCAAAAATAACAAAAAAGCAGCAGTAGTAGAGATAAAGCCAAAGGAAATGGAGCGGTGTCAGAGGGCCGTTATATGATTTAGAAGATTGGTTCAAGCTTCCTTCCATAATCGTACAACGAACTATTATAGAGAGCTAACATGGACGAGTTTTTCAAAAGCGGGTCGGGATTACGGTAATTCTGTGTAACATTAAAAAAATGGGGTTTACCGAAACGATAGGTAAAAGCGAACTTGTTGAGAAATGCAATGGTTTTACGAACCGAAGAAGCTGGTGCCTTGCGATGAAAATGCGCTTGATCGGCAGTCGATATCTTGAAGCTGGAGAATGCTTAAGCAACTAGTTGGAGGGTGATGGTGTTTAGTTTGCTTATTCTTTGTGAATTTCACAGGTAACAGGAATATGCTTGAAACAGCACAAAAGCCGTGATGATGACAAGAGTTGACGGAAAACCTTGATGAAATTCGTCTTGTTTGGTGAATTTTTAAACTTTGCTTATATAATTCATTTTATTCAGTGTGAAATGTGGGTTCGAATCCTAGCTGACGCACAAGTTTTTGCACGCCACCCCACACCATCGGGTATACTTTACATATATAAAGTAATAAAACAGACTAGATCTAAATAGATAAAAGAATTAAAGGAAAGCGCAGATTAAGGCAGTTTGGAGTGATTCATGAAGTTTAGCGAAGAGCCTGTGATGATGACAGCCTGGCACTGCTGTTTGGGTAGTTCGGAGAAGAAAACTTGCCTAACTACTAAAGACTTATAATTACTTATAAATCATGCAGCAGCTCAAATGGTGTTTCAAAATCAGATTCCAGTGAGTGCAAATACTAATAGATACACTAATGTACTGTGAACGTTTAAAGGATAAAGGATAAAGCTCTCGGCGTTGATCAATCCCTAAGGGATGCGCCATGTATTCGACTTCAATTTTTAACTTCGTTTGAGGTGATTGAATGCATATCAGGCCTTTACAATGACTCGCGGTGGCCTCCCGCTGATCCGAGTCAGTGCTGCTTATCCTTCCACACAAGTTTGAGACGTGCCTGGTACCAATTTACCGACCCCGGATGGATGGATGGCTTGGTGAATCATGAGCGCGAGATCGAACCATTGACCTCGTGTGCGACGCAGAGCACCTCTAACCACTGCGCCACATGCGCTCTTGTTAGACATACTCGGAATAAAAAGAGAAGAAGAGATCAGAACTCTTGGATTTGTAGAAATGGTTACTATAAACTCATCTCCACAATCCTACGCATGTGATTGATTGCACAGTAAATTCTTTGGAATCCATCAACCCTTATCCCTTGATGCGTGTATATGCAGATACAGTCATGACTGGATGTGTCTAAGTGCATGTGGATTGCGTCTTGCAAATTAGTTCAGTCAGAATTCTGCAGTCACGTGACTTAGAAGTGAAAGCTGGGGGGCTTGATGTCGAGTCCAATGCGCAATTATCTTGTTCAGTTCGTTTTAACGATGATCACAAACTCTCTACGATATGCACTCTCTCAAGTGAGACATCGTCGTAACTACTGTATCGTCAAACATAGTGGAAACATGTATGAAAAACGTGGTTATCAGGTAAACTTGACAGATGGCGATGACAAATAGAGACATATTGACCGCTCCTATTGCTCTGTGATCGATGAGATTGCAAGTGGTACAAGTGATTTTTTGAAGGAACAATGGTGGTGGTAAAATATTTAGTGGTCTTTCTCATCCATATAGTCTTCTTAGTTCTCGCCACCCTGTGTTTGTTGAGTCTGCACCACTATTGTCCTGAGTTTCTTCTATTTACAGTGTGTCATTATCCAGAATATTATGAGATAGGTCACAGAGTGTTCCTGAAAAGAGAATTTTGAGAACAAAATTTGCTTGAAACGTACTGAATGATGAAACAGGTTATACGCAAGATGCCCGCCTACAACAGCGCGCATCCTTATATAGAGAAAAGTGATTAGCCTAGCGAGCAGCTCATTCCGATCAGTGTTCATTATCATCGTGGTTCTTCTCATCGCTGTCATTGATGTAATCATTTTATGGAATTTGTTCATCGTCTATGAAAATTTCATACGCCGAAATCCTGGTTGACATCCGATTTTCTTGATCTATCAGTTCATTAGAGGGAAATGCCGTCGCTTCATCAGAACTAGTCGTATTTGAGATAGTCTAAAAAATATTACCTATTACATCGCTATAGAATTTTTCACGTCTCGGGTATAGAAGAGCATCTGATTTGATTGTTAAAGTTCAATTTCCTCTGATAATTAAGCGAGCAAGGAGAAATCGAGTATTGTGTATTCATATTGCTTCTGACACGTTTCCTGACTAACCTGCTAGGAGAACTCGTTGTTAATACTAATGTGAATTACCATTTTAGTGTGACACGAGTTCTACATGTGAATCTGTGAGGTATAACAAAGGTTCCTCTTTCTGCGTCAGTCATACAAGCCAAGAATACTTTGAACAGTATTGTTCGAAAGCACAGGCCGTTTTCAGGCCGAGAAAATTTGATCTCCTCAGTGGAAGAAACAGTCTCAAGGCAGAAGCCTTTCCATCAATTCATACTTGTCGATAACTTGTTGTGAGTTGGTAGCCGAGCTGGTAACGTTCAGGTTCGTTATCTGAAGATGTGGGACAAAAACCAAATTAGATTTCCGCTGGGTTTTTCTGTAGATTCGATTAAGCCCTGTAGTCGAGAAAGTGCCCTTTGATACGCTTCGAGTCTACGAAGGTAAGAGAGCTAAAATTATACGATCATGCCTACTTTATGACATATGTTCGTGGTAGTTTTTTTTGGCTTTCAGGACGACAGGTGGTGTTCGGTTTTGTATTCAACAGCACTATCCTTCAATCATGATGCTGTAAAGCCGATATAAGAACAATGCCATCAGCATAAACCAGCTGCTTATGTGTTAGAATCCTTGAACACTCACGTCAATTAGATTTATACCGAATCAACTTCTAACAGATAATATGCATGACTGAGAGGAATTTGGTAATTCTATATATATTTGAGTAGGTAATTTGGTGTAATTGTCTAATACAATGGATATCCATTTTTCTACGGAAAATTGTAAGTTACTCCAAAATGTGTCATGTAGACGAAAAGATGATATAGACAAAATAACACATACAAGGCAATTTTCAGGTAATCTGCTATTTTGCATTAATTATTGATAGTAGGTAAAATTGAAAAAAAGATTGCCGTTTGCATCAATCTTTTTTTTTCGCTTTCTTCTTAGCTATAGTGTAAGCCATTTGCTGACGTTAACGACGTAGCTTGCAGTGAATGGTATTTAGTTTCAATGATTTCTCTGAAACTTCTTGGCCTTACCACAGCCGTCTGAACTGCAGATCCTCAATCAACCGTAATACAATACCTTTTTGCTTTACAAATCACTTTTTCTTCCCTTATATCCATTCAATTTCGATTTTTCTCTTCAAGTGAGCATACGCGTTACACAACTTGACGTTCGCTTTGGAGACGATGAACATCTACATCAATTGAATCTTCAGCTTTTGATGAGGAATTTGCCTATTTGAAAATCGGGCATGAAATGGTAAGTAGTACAAAAAAATGATGGTTATAGACCTACGAGCTTATGTCTTCGGTTAGTGGAGAGAACAGCATTGGTCGCTCAGGTCGAAATGCGTGGACTTTGAAGAAAAAGCAATGACTGGCTGAGACATATGATGGAATGATATATGAAGAATCCTAAAAAGACGTTCAAATCGCTGAAACGAAGGAAAGTCGAGATAACACTTGAACGTTAGATAAACATTGTGTTCAAATCTTGAACACCAATACCACTCAAAGCAGTCGATATTAATAAATTAACAGGAAGCAAAGAAACATCACAATGGACTATTTCGAAATGTTCACTGACGTTACTTGAAATTACGGTTAACATTTCTTCTGCTAATGTTGCTAATTCTAGATAGCCAAATATTTATTATGAAAAGAAAAAATTTTCTCCAGTGATCGAGAGACATCGTAGCATGGCTGTAAACTGATTTTTTATTATGTGCTCTGTAATATCACTTCATTTTCTAAGTTAAAAGATTGGAAGATAGAGAAAATAAAGAAAAATGATCAATTTCCTAAACAGTTGCGCATATCTGGCATATTACAGCAGTGATTAGGTGATAGCCCGATATGCTGACACTGTGGATAGTTCAATTTCACCGTCTCAAACTCCCTAAGTCGTCCGCTTCGTCCGGAGACGGCAAACTGGGAGCGTTGCTTAGGAGGGTAAAACCACTAGCTTAATACGTCATTTAAATTTGGAACTCAATGCATGCACCATGATAGCACCGGTTCGACGGTGCAGATGAAACGAAATGTACCTTCCAGACAAGTCTGAGACCATCCTGTCACCAATTTAGTGACCCCGGAGGGATGGATGGCTTGGTGAAGTCCCTTTAGGAACGAGTGACACCGAGCGCTTCAGCTTTCAACCTTGATAACATTAACCCTAGAGGGACGGTGTTCCAACACATTTTTCGTATTCATTTCGGTTTTATCCCGAAAAAGCTTGTACTGTGAGGTCGACAATGGACGACCTACCGATAGTATCATTACATCAGTCCAACCCTAACCTCTTGTCGCTGCCGTCCCCGTACACCTATCGAGACGCCGACAGTCGCAATGGTGGGGGCGGGCTCTATGGTGTGAGGTCATTGTTTGCGACGGAAGGCGTTTATGTCCTAACAGGCTTACAATTTCAGTTCCCCACATAGGCGATTGGCAAAAGTGGGTTGGCGCCAGTCCTGACCTGTTGCTTCCTTGGCTACTGCCCCTCGTTCATGTGGTCGTCGTGGTTGTTGTGGTCGATGCGGCGGTCGACGTAGGAAGTCAGAGTCTTTTGGAATTTCCTTCCTTCTATATCTATCTCATTATTCCATTTTATCTTTTTCCATCACATTCTTTAATTTTGCACCACTCATGATATTCCATACATAGGAGTTGTTGTAAAGTCAATATTGACGTCAGAGCGGATTTTCGTCTCAATGAAATTTTTTTAGAACAGTTGATTTGCAGTTCTTTTTTTCAGAAATCACAATGAACGCGACTCTATCATTCATTCTTTTCACACTGACTTATGCTCGCTTGTCGTCAGTCGGCCAAAATATAAGGGTTTGTGAAGATATTTTTGTTTTTCTTTATTAAAGCAATAAATGACTAAATAAACATAACGTATTCACCTACTCCCATGCACTTATCAAATTGATCAACCTTGAAGTCTTGGATTAAGTGAACTGCTTCCAGGTGAAGAATTTGACTACCGTATGTCTGAAGATGACGCTGGCTGTGGTGATCGACCGAGTACTGGAACCAAGACCTAATTACGATTCCCATCATCACCATCATCACCGTCACCATCACCGTCCATCGTCATCACATCAACGACAAACACTATCTGAAGACTAACCGGATTCAAGATCCGATGAAATTAATTTGACGCGTTACGGTCGTGAGTGACATTGTCACTTGTCGTCGTCGATGACAAAAGTGGAGCAGAACCGACAATTCAGAGCGTAGCTGATGAGGGCAAACAATCAAAGCCATCTGAAGTCATCACCGCTATCCTCGTTGTTGCCATTGTGTCTTTCATCAAGCCACATCTGTTGGTTCAATGGCTAATGAACTCTCGATTATGGTTATCGTCGTCGTCCACTGTTGCAAATCACGTCGTAGACCATCATAATAGACTACCTCAGCTGTTTTTTTTTCTTTAACGATGAACGATGTCTTTCTTGCCAACCTGTGCAATTCACTGATCTCTCATGTGCCTTCTCTTGAATGTCAAGTAGTTTAGGTTATTTCTTCTAAGAGACAACATAGAGTTTTTTCTCCCTCCCTTCTTTGATATATCCCACACTTTCACTTTCCGTTTTTACAATATTTTTATGTATCGTAGGAATACTAACTTTGTTTATAGCTGTTTCTGTTCGTTAAAAGTACTTTGATTAGATTCCGATGTTGAGCTATTTCCTTCTTCAATACAATCATCGTTTTAGGTCTACCTAATCTTGACCGTGCTCACACTAATGGAATGATCTCAAATTTTCTTATTTCAGATGAATAATCGTAAATCATATAAAGGGAAAGATTGTATTTAATGAAATGTACTTTGAGTACAAATTGTGTTTGTGAACTCTATTCGTCATCATCATCACCTATGAATTTAGTTTATAAAGTAGAAAGAAATCTCCTTTCAAGGGTTTTTTGAGCTATGGACTTCCTCTTTTTTACATAGTTGACAGAACAATTCGAGAGAATTCAAATGTTTTTTTTTTGCAGCACTTCGTTCATTGACTTCTCTATCCAACAATCTTCAACTTTGAGAATGGCTGAATTTTTTGTTGGTACAGCACAACTTGGCGAATGGACATCACCTTTTTGATTTCCCCGATAGCCGTACTATGGTAGCTCCAGCTTCCTGCTTCTGACTCCATCACTAAGCCTCATATCTAGGACAGAGAATTATAGACGTCATATAAGTTTTCCAGACAATTCAGTATTAGGTGATTCATGGTGGAATAGTAAACTATCAAAGACTTTGTTCTGGGATAATAACTTTACGAAAAATATGCTGGAATTAGGATTTCAATTATATGACCTATCAAAGAAAATCTGATATGGGCCTAAGACCATTAATATTACCGAATGAACCAGGTTTACCTCGATCGGATAGCTTGGTTTTGATGAATACTCGTGGGGTCGGCACCAGCGAAATTTGCATTCGTACGGTATCTTTCTAGTTTGGAGAATATAATTTTTTTTCCTTAACTCGCGAAATGTACTTGAGAAGTCGTTTGCAGTTGTCAACAGAAGCATTGGCGGAACTGAGTTTCCTGTTTTTTCTCTCTGTCCCAATATCTGCTCTCAAAACATCGATTCTCAAAATTATGAATTTACTTCTCATTACATCAATAGCATTCTTTCTGGTAAATAACTTCTGAATTATTTCGGTGTACTTTCCAAGCTCTTGATAGCAGCATACCAATCGAATGTTACATAAGTACAAATCGTCCTATGATTCCATGGATTTTCGAGCAATCAAGCGACCCTTATCATGGGGATTTTCCAGCCATAACGCATTTTTCGCAGGACTCAAAGCTTTCGATATTTCGTTCTTCGAAACATGCTCCATGCATTAGATTCCATTCGAAGTGTCATGGAACTGATCAAACGATTGTTTGGCTTAAACAAAGAAAATTCGGCATCGATGATACAACTGAGTGTTATTTCCTGGTGAGATAAGTCTGCTACTTATTCGTCTTCGAAGTCAACTGTTTCTAAAAGATGGGTCGGTATACCAGGTCTGGTCGGATCGGGCCGATGATACTGGATTCATTGAAAGACTCTTTTAACTTAACACGTTGCCTAATTTCTATTGAGATGGAGTATATCTAGCAGTATTAACTTTTTTTTACTGAAAAACTTTTTGAGCGGACATTGATAATGAATTTCCGTCATGGCACTGTGATAATAGCTTCAGCTCCATAGATTACGTTACCACCGACTTATCAGTATAGTTCTTGGTGATTCACGTCATTTGCTTTCAAACGCACTAATCCGTTATGAAATTTCTTGCATTCATACTGATGGTGGCACTGGTAATATAAACAGAGAAAGAATTAACGACAAGCACATATAACTGAATTCCTAAGAGAACTGGAAAAAACTTTGAGGGAGGAACGGATAGGAGCAGATGAGTTGGGTTTGTTAGACACATAAGACAACTCTAGAGAGCAGCTGAAATCAACTTTCGAATCGTCATACACCGACCGACCCCACAGATGAACAACACCACCTTCATGTGTGACAGTTATCCACCATCGAAATAAAGGATATTAGAGTCTTGAGGTAGGTAAAAAGGGAGTGTAGTAAAAAGTGGACAACACTCGATAAAACTCCATTTTCTTCCGATTTCTTTGAAGTAATGATGGGCAGTTTCTAGAAGCCACCTTTTTTCATCCGGACAACAATTTTGGCTATACGGTAAGAAGCTTCATTTGTTTGATCATTTTGTGATTTGGAGGAATCACCATAAACCTTTATTGAGTGAAGCTATTTGTTGCGCTTAGTTCAATGGGTCAAAACGACATGATGATATTGAGGCTTTTTTCATTCAACAGTTGTGGCTTCAGATCTGGAAAACAAAGTTGTTGGTCATAGACGTATTATGAAGGTTCTTTTCAAGTAATAGTGCTCTATTTCAAGCATTTTTTTACTTGATTTCAGCTAAAATATCTGTACAGTTTCTCAGAAGATCCACTAAATAAAATCAGTGGCTTTCAAATTGAATAAAGGATAAAGGTTGGAGTTGATCAACCTGTGGAAGGTGCGTCATGCATTCACCTCCATTCGTAGCATCACAGAGATTAGTGAATATATAAATGGCTCATACAAATCTCTGAAGGGTGCGACGTGCATTTACCTGCATCAATGGTATCACAGAGATTAGTGAATGCATAGAGGTGAATGATACTACCCCAGTTCGGGGCAATAGAGAACTTGATGGGATAAGGTGTTCGAATTGAATCAGCGAACGATTTGGTGTGCAACGCTTAGTCTCATTGCCTCATAGCATTGCGCTGCAATCTTAATTTTACATTGTTAATGCTTTACGATATTGGGCTTCTAAAAATACTGGTGTATAGAGCCATAGTGCCACTTTCTTTGCAGCATTTGGCGCTATAGGAATAGCTGGAGCATAGTTCTTTGGTCTCTACACTGTCATCTGTATTTGACTACAGCATATTGTTGACATTATAGAGCCAAAGAATCTGTTATCTGACGTGAAGAAAGAGTTTAGTTTTATCAGTGGGTAGTAAGAAGGCAATAAGTAGTATTCCACTCAGTTCGTCATTAATCTTTGACCTAGGTGTTTCAACCACAATGGCGAGAAGTCATTAGAGTCGCTTCATGCGTTGCCAGTCCTATACGCTAACCACGTGACGAAATTGGCAATGATCCGACATCATGACGTAAACCAGTGTCATAGCAGGACATTGGGCAATAGATGGCTCATTATGCCGTACGAGTGGTTGGGAAAGTAGGTTATGGCTAGGTAAAGTCTATGGTTAGCTTGTCGACTTGTTCCAAAGTAAAGGAAGCTTGTTTATTGCACAGTTCGGAGTACTTCAGGGACTCTTCAATCAGACTGGTAGCCCTGTATGACGTAAAGGGCAGAAGTTTTTTTGTGTAAATAGAGTTCTACTACGCGCTTAAGGATTATGTCCGAAGTACATATATCATCGGTGGGAAGGATTCCATGTTTCGCCAAGTGCCTGTGCGCTGGATGAGGCCTCCCTCCCATAATCTCGTGATTAACGAGTTTAAGTACTTTTTGTATGAAGCAGATCGGGATGATCAATCGAATGAGATAGAAGAAAAGTAGTATAATCAAATTATAGCCATACCATATTGTTATAGATTTCATGTCAGAAATTCGTCGAATTACTTTTGGTGAATTACGTGACATTCTTATCATAGATGTGGTTCTAAATCGGATAAACATTGTGGTCAATCACGTGGAAACGTGAAAATCTCACATAGTTGCCGAAATCTGCGTGATTTTCTTGCGTATCATAAACTCCAAAACATGGTAATGACCTTGACCGTCTCGCTTTTCGTAATTCAAATATGTTGCTTCGATCTATGAGGTCACTAGTCCCAACCTGAGCAAACGGAAATAGGGACTGATGGCCAACGTCTCCCCATCACAACAGGTCAGACTGGCCTCAGCTACAACGAATATTGCGCTATAGCACACGTTCAAGCGTCTCCACCAGGTTTCTTCCGATATAGTAATTTCGTGAAGAAAATAGCTAACAATTGTAAAATAAGTCACAATTTCAAGCATAGTAATTAAATGGCCGAATATTCAAATGCTCATAGGCCTCGTTCTTCTTTTTCAGGTTGGGAATAGTCTCCTAAACACTAAGCGATATCAAGCATGTAGTTCTCCAGGTGCTACGGAATACAAGTAATGGGATCCACATGAATGCTACGATTGAACCATAGGCACCATGTGCGAGGTAGTCTTACACCTGACAAAATAGCTCTGAACAAGGCAAAGTCGCCGGAACGTCACATATCGATTTTGAGGAAGATATAACAACCAGATGCAAGCTTAAATAGAAGTACAGTCCATGAGATATTAGTCTTGTCCGAATAGTTCCTCCCAAGCCAATTTTGTGGGATTCTCAGGAATTCGCTGAGAAAGTGCTGAGAATGATGTTTGGGATCGACTCTAACGAATAGACTCCCTTTCACAATATTCAATCAACTCCGTAGTATCATAATATTGCGATGTACATCTGTATATAAGCGTACATACGTTTTGTCAGTACGTACATGCGTGTGTGTGTGTGTGTGTGTGTGTGTGTGGTGTGTGTGTGTGTGTGTGTGTGTGTGTGTGTGTGTGTGTGTGTGTGTATGTGTGTGTGTGTGTGTTTGTGTGGTGTGCGTGTGTACGTGTTTTTGTTACGTCACCTCTTCTCTTCCTCTTTTTTTCTCATTCATGTACTTGCGCATCGCAATGGTATGCCAGAAATCGTGACCTCCGCAGAAGGTCGAAAGAACTGTCTCATCACTTGTCCGTCGTCATCAATTCAAATGAACTTAGCGGGAAAAGAGCAACATGGTACCGCCAGATGTTGATGACACGGTACCAGGCAAGATCACTATCATACACTGCAAAAGGACGATAAATGAATGAATGATGCAATTGCTTTGGTCACACTGTCACTTACCGATCGGACACATTAATCTGCTAATGGATCAGATCACCTACGATGACTAATCTTTGTGTCGTAGTTATAAATTGTTAATGCAAACTTACAGAGTCCTACCGTAGTTAGTTAATATGCTCGGTTAAAAGCGGTCATTCAGTAGGCTCCTCTAAAAATGCATTCAGGCTACGATAACTTCTGCCTAAATCCGCCTAGTAGGCGATATATATGGATCCAGCTCACCTAAATACCCCTCACAACAAATCGCCACTGTGTCGTTACAGTATCTAAGGTTAAAAGCACTTTGCGTGAAATTTCGGCATCACATGACACACAGAAGGAGCCACGCAAGATGACCTTTTAGTTAAGCCGCTCCGGTCAAGGCTCCATCGTATTCGCTGCCAGGCGCCGCACCCACATTGTATGACTGCGCTCGGGTGATTTGAGTTTGGCATCGCGCCAGGCAAGCGGAGACCATTGGAGGTTAGTCATACGGTAACATGAGCATTTAACCCCTTCACAACGTGTACACTTTTTCGTACATGGGCCAACCAATTGGCTCTTTTTCCAGGCTTAAAATTTCCTTTTTTTCCTTCCCTTCCAAAAACCGCACAATGAAACGAGAATCTACAGAAATCACCTCACTGTGACCTTATCCTGACCCAACGAAAGATATGCACAGAAACGGGTACACGTAGATATCAACGATACAACTCCTGTCGAGGGTCGTGAAAGGGTTCATGAAGTCTAAAATAGCAGAAGTTGACATGGGTTTACATCGTAAAGCTTACAGCTCAGAAAGAAGATGTTTCGATACGGTAGTTTGCATATAGAACACAATTTACAGAATAAAAGTCTTCTTTTACAAGTGAAAAAGTTTTGAACGCAATTTTTATATGTTCCATAACATCTATTGGCGACATTTAGGCACAATTATTAGTCATGCAATGGAACACTTCCATCAAAAGTAGTATAAAATAATGAAAGTGTTGAAAAATACTTATACTTACTCTTTAAAAAATAGCCTAACGATGGCGAAAAAAAAATTGGCTGTCCTTGAAACTTCGGTGATATCTATACATTCTTAGATTACGTTTCACAATCAGACATCGTCAGCGCGGGTGAGGAGTAGACGACCTGGCAGCGTGCCAGGACAGCTGAAAAGGTTTGTAAGAGAAAACAGCGACCATCTCATTACAAAACCGTCTACTCTCGGATTCTTGGACTTTCGACATACCTCTTATTTCAAAGAAGAGTAAACCGCCCACTATATAAAAGTTCGTCACCACATATTGCTAAAAATTTTGCTGATCGTCAAGTGGACGAACATTAAGTAAACGGTCATTCGCCAGCTTTGTATGTTAGTGTTATCATGAACATCACTTACTAGAAAAGAAGGTTTGAAAGCGAAACCTCTTTCCACCTTTTTTCTAGCGAACTGCATTTTAAACGATTTTTTAGGGCTCAAACCTGACCTCTAATGAAGCTACAGCTCCTTCATTGCTTATAAGCTCAAGCTGCTACAGATCGGTCAGACTGAGTCCTGAGTAAAGTCTGAATTTATCCAAGTCTATTTGACCATGAGTAGGATGATTACGTACCAATGAGAGTCAAAAGTCAATCCTGCAGAGACATGCAGGCTTCTGATCCGTCCGGGGTTTCATCGCAGTTGTCAATAGTAATCCTTTTCAATGTGAAAGGTGTTAATGAAGTATCAAACAGGTGAAGAAACTAAGCGAGAAATAAGAATAAATCAATCTAGTTACGCACAAATTAACAATTGATAATCAATCACATGCACAAAATTTCGAAACATAATATAAAACACCTTAATAAGATGATTTCACGCATAGATAGCTTTATATCAAAAAAGGGTGTGTAGAAAACCCTTTTAGTTTTATATTTTATTAATTTAAGCATTGATATAATAACAATTTAGTGATGGTGATAATTTTATTGAATTTTATTAATTTGTCTATTTTCAAATGTGCGCAAGTAATGGATCGTAATAATCAACGTGTCGCAGTAGCTGAGTTGCACAAGATGGAAATGAAAACGACTGACATTGCTGAAATCGGCAGGTTTCAAAGCATCAAGTGTTTACAGAGCCATGAAACGCTTCAGTGAGACTGAAGGGACTGAGGACCGTCCTCGAAAAGCTACTCCAACCACCTCGTCTCGAAAGATCCGCTGCCAAGTTCAACAAAATCCGCAGCATTCGATTAGAAAAATGGTTCGGGAAGCTCGAAATTAGCGAGTGAATCGTCCAAAATACTTGCAAAAAATAAGCTGAAGCTGCGCAGTTACAAGATCGCTCGTGTTTATTTTTTGAAAAGAAAGATAAGGAAAAGCGGCTCAAAAAGGCCTGCCGAGCAATTCGCTTGTCAGCTAGCTGGTGCTTGTTTGTCAGAGGTGTCTTTTACGGATGGGGAAATATTTGAGATCAAACCGTTCTGTAATCGCAGAATCGACGTCAACTTCTCAAGAAGGCTCAGCAGAAGTTCGCAGTAGCAAAAATCACAAGCCGCAGCCATTTTGCGGCCTCTGAGATGGTCTGGACCGACATTTGCGCTAGAGGAAAGACATCGTTGGTCTTCGTCAACAGAAAAGTCAAAATCAACACTGCCAGCTATCAGCGGCAAGTTTTATGAGCGTACTGAAGCCTTGGACTAAATACTTTGGCGCCAAAAAATTTAGGCTCCAGCAGGATTGGGGTCCTGCGCATTTGGCGCACTCAACTATTGTCATCTGCCAAGAACTGTCATCCAGCCTTCTGGCGCACGAGCAAATGGCAGTCAGATTCGCTTGATCTCATAGCAATATGCCACTCCGTGTGGTCCATACTGGACGAAAAAGTCTCGGCTATTTGCCAGATCACCTTAGAGGCATTTAACACGGTTTTCACACGTGCTTGGGACAAAGCTACAGTGGAAACGTGTACGGACATCGTTGAAAATTTTCGTAAGTTTCTTCGTAAATGTATAGAGGCAAAGGAGGCAATTTTGAGAATTTGCGATGAACTTTTTAGCTTATATTTATAAATGCTTAATAGTGAACGTAATTTATTGCTCTATTTAAATAAATTTATTTGTTTATGAACTATTTTTTTACAGTTGAAATATCTCAAAAAAGTGACAGAACTTTTTGCGCACCCTGTATGTAGTTATATATGCTTATCTTTTGGACTGTTTTTTAGATCACACTCAAAATAATATAATCTGATAACGTATTTTGAGTCATACACAAGGCTTGTTATGGCACTTATATAATGCCAAGACACATGTTTCGGCCCTACAGTCTCATCGGTTGCACGGTGCTTTTCGTTTTAACCAATCCATTGTAATATAACAGACTTCATGAAAGGCTCAAAATATGTTATCAGATTATATTATTTGAACGAGATCTTAAAAAACAGACCGAAAGAAGGTATTATATGAAAAATTTTACCAGCCACGAGCAATCGACTGTAAAACATTGCACTACGGGTGCTCTTTTCACCTGTTGTTTATGATCGGTTCCTTTATATGTGTGGAGTCTTCCCTATAAGGAATAGGCTGGAACGCAAAGCACTGTGCATCTGATGGGACCGGAGTGTCGAAGACGTATCTTGCACTGTATAAGTGCCATAACAGACCTCATGAAAGCCTCAAAATTTGTTATCAGATCTCTTATATATGTATATGTATAGGTGAACTACATCATACTAATTACTTTACTTAATTTATCCAGTCGGAAAGACGACTATCACAGATTGTTATGGTGTCTTAAAAGATTGAAAACATTTAGCAGAAGTAAAATAAGTAAGTCAAAAACAAAACCGTACTCAGTCAGTTAAACATTTTTTCGAATAGCTCATCTTCACAATGAATTATAAAGGCTTCAATCAGTGCACCTTCTATTCGAGGGATGCCTAGATTGAATGATTTGGAGTAACTCGTTTGACTGGTTTCACAGATTTTTTCGCTAGAATTCCGAAAAAAATGTGCCAGGACGTGCAAAGGTCGTCGTCGGCCATAGTGACGGTCACTACCGGTCCATATGGATTAGACAAACGGTTCAATCTTTCCATCGGTTTTTTCTTCCCACCGTAACGGTAATTTTAGGCATTGCTAATGGTACTGTTATTACAGTTAGCTAGATTTCTGGATTGAATAATGGAACCGTCTTTTGTTCAGACGTCTCAGATGTAGATGGTCCACTTGTTATAGGTTATAGTTCAACATTGCAGAATATTGCCGGCCAAGACCAAATCATGTTTGACTATTGGATCACTTAAACCTTAATGATTCAACCTACCCAAAGCGAAAAATGAGGGTGCCAAAAGGTAGTTTACTCGTGGTTCAGATGCGCTACCTCTTTCCGTAAATCGTCCAAGAGCCAAAAGTATTCAACATTTGCTATGGAGCCTTGTCTACCTATCGTCATCATAGACATATCACATGTTCTGCTTACTTGATCTTGAACATCTTGGCGCATGTGAGTTACTCGACATTGTTAATCTTACAATGTTTCATTTTATTGAACGCTGGATGAACCTTCATTATCCATAAAAAGCATCGCGATATTTGGGTGCACATTAAAGAACGAGGTGTTATAGAGCCGGAAAGATGAACACCTAGTGAGGTGTTTTTTGTCCTGTTCAAATCATCAGTAATAATCTTGTAAGTTTCCTTACTGCGCGTTTTCCGCTCACTTAGTCCAAATGCCAAGTTGAACACCATGTCTGTTTTTCGAATATACTAAAGAGAACGAGTGTTGAGCAAAAACTCGATCTCAGACGGGAGTTGAACCCGCGTTCCACTCATACTGGTGCGTGTGCTACCACCACACCACCGAGACCACCGCTTCTCACTATCATAGCTATCAGCCTCCAACCGTTGACAGGTTTTGCTCGGGTAAGCACATAAGGCTTTCTAAACCCACTTAAGCCGGCAGCCATTATGCATATACAATACTCAAGATTCTTTATGCTTTAACTGCTCTTTTCGCAGTATTAGGATGTTTCAAATGTACCTAGAAGACTTGAGTGGTGAGCAGCAATTCTAATATTTCACTCAGACGCGCATAATAGGAGAAACTTCTCGTCTATATAAGAAGGAACGAATGCACTTGCCCTGCTAAGCTTTCATAACTGCTTCTGTCTTGTCTGAATTAACGGCTTACGGCTGAAATAAGAGAAATTGCAAATTGTGGGCTAATTGGAATTCCGAAATAGTTTAACACAATTACTCAATTTACTTGGTACAGCAGCGTCACCTCTGGTGCTATTATTTGCGTTCTTTTTCGAAATGAGTCATTGGCAGAGAAAACATTGTTCTCACTAATAAACACAGAACTCTTCGGGGAGAAAAACAAGATAACGCAACCGGTTCTCCTACAGGAAACGCGATCAGGGTCGTGCTAAACAAGAACAACAACCCTCTTAGTATGGCAATATCTAATACCCCCTAGAAAAATCTGAGGAAAGTTTATTTGTTGAGTGCTACATCAGTCTATCTGTTCCTACGCGACCATCAACTCCGTCTGCCACTTCAATGGGAGCTTCCGTGTAAGTGCCAGGAGGGCGAATCAATTCACAATAATCACAGAATCAATAATAGTTTGTTTACAATGTAATCAAATATGAGTCCGGATTATTCGATATAAAACAAAGGAATGCCAACGGATGAAAGGACGAGACAATATGAACACTGGATAGATGTTGAGCGAAACATAACTATTATGAAAAATTTAGTAGTGTCTGAGGTTTCATTGAATCTGTTCGCATTTTCCACTATCATTCAAATAAAATTGGAATTTTGCCGAGTGAGCAAGATTACGATATTTCCTGACATATTTTTGATGACTTCTATAGACATCATGACGAGTTTTAATCACCCATCTGTGGATCGTCGCGGGATGAATCCACCTGCTCCTGCTGTTGGTCGCCTTATTTTGACGGAGTTATTGCTCCTTCATAAAATCCTACTTATTGTCCACAGTTTTTTGACGCTTTGAAAGAAAAAAAAAGGATTCGAGTGCAATTTTATCGCAAAAGTTCAATCTTTGCAATGAACGAAATGGATGTGTTACAAAAATACTTTTTTTTTGAGGGGATTGGTGAAGTCGAGCAAGCAAGAAAAAAAACTAGCAGAACTTGGTGACTGATTTCCGTTCTACTGACGCACTGACTGAAAATGAAAGAAAACAAAGGCTATTCAGATAGATGCGCTGTAAGCAAGAAAGAGTGGTGTCAAAACAGAAGTTGGTAGTGCAACGATTCGCGCAAGCGAAAACGTATAGGGTGGAATGTGGGTTCGCATCCCTAAAGACGCGAAAGTTTTGCACATCACTCTACATCGTTGGGCATATCTATGACATCATACCAGTGCTTGAAGGAGTCTCACAACTAACGAAAACGCTCCGAAAAAGGCGAAGTCCCCGAAACCTCATTCATCCTGTCGAAACGATATCAACACGAACAACGACACTGATACCAACCTAACGTTGGCACAATAAGAGCTGGACAAAATTTACAGAAGTGATGAGGGTTTCGGTCGAGGTGTAATATCCGAAGCGAAAAGAGGCATGGTGTATGGTGTCAATCTCATCAGGCTTTGGAAGAAGAGTCAAGAAATATTTTTCTAAATGGTAGTGATATTCTTCTAAATGGTAATCACCAAACTGGAAATGTAATCAAATTTCATCTGACTCAAAGGATTGAACAACATGACTCAGATTGCTAACTATGCTAATCTCTAGAATTATTCAAGGAAATTTCTGTGAATTGTTTGATGAAGCTGTGCCAATCAACTGAAGGCAAAATCAACGATAGAGCTCGCGAAAATTATTTTTGACGTCTTTCACAATCGTTTATGTTGCTGAACATAAATTTTGCGCAGCTATAGTTCGAATACAAGCGAAAAAGCTTTATGAGCGATGATAATTGCGAGAATGGAATGAAACGATCACAAGTCGATCAGTATGACGACAAACGGATATCTAACTGAATCGTCATTGGAGTGCTCAAACAAGAGACCTCACACATTACCCGTATCACCTGTCGTTCTGTTGATCGTCGAGTGATTCGAGCGGTACCAGCAACACTTTCATTTTTCCCTATCGCGTGCAAGAGTAGCCCAGTGGGTCCTCCTCGCTCTAGGGATTCGCTGAGCATCATATCTTTCTTCTAAAGCTTTCGTGAATAAATCGGACCAACGGGTCAGTGGTCTTTCTGTAGAGCGCTTGATGTCCCGAAATCCAGTCGGTAACGGCTCTCGTCCATCTGTTGTCGTTGAAGCGCATCACGTGTCCGGCCCACCCTATTTTCGATATCCTGGCGTGTACAACGGCGTCTCTGATTTGCTATCGTTGACGTAGGACGAAACTTTGAATCCTTTCTCTCATTTGCGAGATACGGGATACTCCTAGCATCGACCTTTCGACTATGCGTTCAATAACGCCAAGTGACCTTACATCCTGCTCACGTAGCGACCACGTTTCTGCTGCATACGTTAGGGCAGGGATAATCGTCGTGTCGAAAAGGTGGGCTCGGAGTCGGATGTTCTTAGTCCTTTTCGCTATATCTTCGATGCTCTTAAACGTTCCCCAATCCGCTCGTTTCCTCCAGCTCAACTCTGGAGCTAGGTCGTTCATCATGTTGATTTTATGACCTAGATAGACGCAACTAGAGCATTCGGAGAATGTCGGTCCGTTGAGCGTGAATAGGGCATCCAAAACCCATCCGTTCCTCATGAACATCGTTTTCGTTAAATTTTGTTGAAGACCTATCTTTTCGCAGGCGCTATCGAAATCGGTCAACATTGGCTTCGCTTGGTTGAGTTTGGTGTTATGAGAACGATATCGTCAGCAAAGCGAAGATGGTCTAATTGTCAACTGTCAATTCACTCCCATTTCTCCCATTCTGATGTTCGCATGACGTTTTGAAGGGTGGCAGTGAATAGTTTTGGCGAAATTATATCGCCTTGTCGGTCCCCTCTTCATACGCCAATGGTGATATTGTTGTAGAATGGAGATATTTTGGTCGTCAAATCTTTATAAAGCTCGCGAAGGATCATTATGTACCGAGTAGGGACGCCCTGGTTATCCACAGCCTCTATAATCGCTTCTGTTTCCACTGAATAGAAGGCTTTCTCCAGATCGATGAAGGTGAGACAGAGTGGTTGTTTCTACTCTCGTGAAACTTCAGCGAATCGTGTAATCGTGTGGATGTGGTCTATGGTACTAATACCTTTTCGCAGCTGTGCTTGTTCACATGGCTCTCCTTGGTCCAGTGTTCTGTCAATTCTGTTTAGGATGACGTGAGTAAAGAGTTTATAAACAACGGACAAGAAGCAGCTAGTGCGATAATTGCCTATGTCGTGAAGGTCTTTCTTTTTGAACAACAATACGGTCTTGCTGGTTTTCCTTTGAATGGGGACCTTGCATCCTGACAGGTAGCGAGTGAAGAGCCGAGCCAGAGATGAGAACTGGCGGAAGGTTCTCCAGGTGTTTTGGTCTAATCCTGACTGGACTGGGTGTTGTTCTGTTCATCACCGACGATATAACATGTCGGATCTCGGAAAAGGAGACCGGTAGAACGACATATCCGTCCTCTTTCAATTTATATGACGGTAAGAGGACACGGCTAGCGAAAAGATCCGGGTAGTATTAGTGGATGATTTTCTCCATAGCCCTTCTCGAAGCTGTAAGTGTCCCGTCAGGGAGAGTGCAATCATCTTAGGCTTATAATTGGCGAAGCCTCGCTGAGCTTTGCAAATGCTCTTATCAGCTTTTGCAACATCTCCCATATCTGCTGCTCTTCTCTCTTTGAGGTCTTATTTTCTCGCTTGTCTGCAGCGTTTTGCAACTTCGGACGTAAGGTTTCGGTTGCCTGTAGCTCGTAGGACTCTACGTTGACGTATCAGCTCGAGTGTCTGCGGAGACAAGGGTCTCTTCGTGACCTTCGAACTCTCGGCTTTCATGACGCTAGCGTGGATATATTTAACGAGCCGGCCGTATTCTTCGTCGATGTTGTCGGCAACGGTATCTTCCCAAGAGCCGACTAATGATTTGAATACATCCCAGTTTATGGCAATTCGTTGTTTGAATTAAGCAGTTTTCCTTCTTTGCGAAAAACGGAACGTTGCGCGAAGGAGGCGATGGACTGATCCCGTGTAGAACTTAGGAGCAACAGCGACATCGGTCAGGCAAAACCTTGAGTTTACTAAGATGTGGTCTTTTTAGTAATGGTATTCTCCATTGAGAGACTCCCACGTCCATCGTTGAGAGTGAGGCTTTTGGAATTGTGAGCTACCATGGATGGTTTGGGTCGCCATGATAAACTCAGATATTCTCTCACCCTGTTCATTCCATTCTAGTCCGTGGGTCCCAATGCGACGTCCTTTAAACGTTTTTCTAGGTCCAATTTACCTTAAAATCTCTAACAATGACCTTGAAGAATGTATAACTTTTTTTGAAGAATTTTTCGAGATCCAGATAAAACGCTTCGACTTCGTCTTCGTCATAACTTGTTGTTGGTGCGTAGGCAACGAAGATGGTCAAAGCCGGCATAAAACCACCTCGTTTCAACCGTAATCGTCCGATACTAGTTGTTAGTTGTTCAAACGAATCGATGTTCATGGTCAAATTCGATTTGACGGGACGCCACGCCGCCGACACCTTTGCTATCGCATGTTCCAAAAGAAAGTTCTTCTCTGATGTCATAAACAGCCTGAAAAGGATGGCGTCTCCTCGTCTCAGGTAGGCCAATGACGTCGTACCTAATCCTTCTTGCCTGAATCAATAGATCTTCTACAGCGGATTCGAGAGCAAGGGTTCTTGCATTGTAGGTACAGATCGTTATTTTAGTCTGTTTCGATCTTAGCAGCCTAGTTTGGCACTGAGATTTTAGCGGCCTCTCCGTACTCGTCCTACCTGGCGCTGCCGTAGCAGGGGCTCTTTCGGGGTCAGGGAATGAGGCTCATATTTGTTACTGTTTTTGGCATTTTGATGCCCCACGTATAGCCTGCCAGGCTCTAAACGTGGGGCTGGTTATTCACGAATAACTTGTCAGTCTCTCTCGGAGGAGCGGGAGGAGCTTATTTGTTGGTGACAACTACTAACCCCCTCTCATGCACTTCCGAGCCGTTTGATTGCAGGCTTCTCGCCAACTTGACTCGTAGAAACAGAGTTTTTGTCAAGTCGGCGCTGCAGAAGCAGCTCATCCCTTGAATCCACCTGCGTTTCTGGGAAGCACACGATCTCTTTTGGTTCGCGTTTATTCCCCTATCCACCACCTGTAGACGCTCCATGTGCCCTCGCGACTAACAGGGTGGGATCTTTCAAGGAGGGAGGTCCGTGGGACACACATAATGCTTGATATGCTCCTAAATGGTAGTCACCAACTTTCATGACACCTTGACATTGGCTAGCAATACGTCCCTGCATTAATAAGCTGATAAGCAAATGTATTTATAGATCCACGTTGTGGCAAATGTTCTTGCCTCAATACCGCTTTCAAAATCCTCTGAAAGGTGCGATGCGAGAGTTAACAACAGTCAACAGTTACATTTTATGTTGTTTCATTCCATATAATTTGACTGAATTCGGACAAAAAATAAGGGATGGCACCAAAACATTGGTCATTAAGAAGTCTGGAATAATTACGCACAGTTTATTCGGTAACCCGAAATATCTTATAATCTCACAATGCGTTTTGAGCTTTTCATGAGGTCTTTTATGGGCACTTACACAGTGCAAGACACGTGTTTCGACTCTCCAGGCTCGCCATTTGCACGGTGTCTTTTCGCTCAGTCAGTTCCTCGGTGATCTAACGCTGCATAGAGAAATCGACGGCGAACTCTTTACACTCGATGTACGGTGAAACAATGATCGTGATGTTCTTTCTAAGTGTCGAGTACGAGTTATTGTTGACTACATGGCGTATTAGATGTTACGTGGGCATATGTAGCAAACATTGTCACGAAATATCTTAGTTCACATTCTGACCTCGTGACATCAATGCAAACTATATTTCTAGCTACTACGACTATAATACTAAAAAAAGAGGTCATAGATTATCTAATCATGGCTGCTCTCTGTGATTTTGTTGTTTGAGTTCCTTTCAGAATTATATTTCTTCATCATTGTAAGATGATAAAAAAGATAATTTGTTATGTCGAGAAAACCAACTGATCTGAGAGTGTGGTTCATTTCATTAACAAACGATCCACGTCTAATTCGTCCAATGACATCGGGAATTCCGAAAGAATCTGGTAGGAAAAGATCTATCATGATTTTTTCTGCATATATTGTAGGTAGCGCCAGATATGTAGTCAGTTACCTCTTAAGGGCATGATGAAGTCCAATGCACGACGCATCTCTCATGGGATGAATGACGCCTAACGCTCTAAGTGCTGTATTTTACCCTTCAATCAAATAGTAGTTTTTAAATGCATCTAAAAGGTGTAAAATACTATAATAAGACTGATGTAGCAAATTTATACGCTGCGGTCTTATATTGCAGCAACCCATTCGCTCCTTTATCATTTGCAAATATCAAAAATATGAATAAATTTATGCTGTACAAAGTTATTTACTCCACATTTTTGTAAAAGGGTATCTACTGAATATAAAGGAACAAATAAAAAACCCATCTTGTTGGCTGGAGAAGAAGTTTTTACAGGAGTAATAGTGATCATTCAAAAGCTCATGCTTCCTCGCTAGTGCTTCAAGCGGCCGGTTTTTTAAAACAAACTTTTATAATTCTGTAAAATCCACACAAAGCTATGTCTTTAACGGCATATTTCTCATCGGACAGAGCTCATTCTTTGGACTATTAGTAATTATTCGATAGCGTAATCTTTTCTGATCATCAACGCTGTTCTTGTATCCTGAAAAGACCGGTTTGTTTGAAACGCAGCAGGTAAAATAAGTTGAAATCCAATCTGCAGGATGTCTTTGGCTAAATCACGTGCAGCTGCTGAGGCAGCTACGTTCAATGACTTAATGGCCATCGATTTTTCGGGCATATAAACGCGAAGAGAAGTACTTCTACAGCGGTTCAAGTGGCTGGCTCACACACACGCACGTGAGTTTGCCAAAGACCCCCTTGATTGCAGATGGAAACTCAACTTATTTTACCTGCTTCGTTTCAGAGAAATGGTCTTCTCAGGATATAAACACTGCGTTGGAGCTAAAAAGGATTACCTATCGAATGATTATTAATAATCCGAAAGGGCTTCGTCCGACGAGATATATGCGCGTTTGCGATACTGCTTTGTGTGAATTTTACAGCGTTATAAAGGTGTATTTTAAAAAATTGGCTACGCGAAACTTTAGCCCGAAATCTGATTTTTCGAATAATTACTAACACTCCTATGAAAACTTGTTCTCTAGCGAGTGAGGTCGTATTTCATTGTTCTCGTATAATCTGAAAGAACGGTGAAAGTGGAACTGATACTGTTGATCTTTGCTGCTATAAAGCGATTGTGACCAATTTATATTTCAGTTTTGATAAATCCCCGAAGGGTACAGTATCACCTGTATCACCTGTCGTCCCGTTGATCGTCGAGTGACTCGAGCGGGTACCAGCAACTCTTCCATTTTTCCCTATCGCGTGCAAGAGTAGCCCAGTGGGTCCTCCTTGCTCTAGGAATTCGCTGAGCATCATATCTTTCTTCCATCGCTTTCGTGAAGAAATCGAACCAACGGGTCAGTGGTCTTCCTTTAGAGCGCTTGACGTCCCGAGGAATCCAGTCGGTAACGGCTCTCGTCCATCGGTTGTCGTTGAAGCGCATCACGTGTCCGGCCCACCTTATTTTCGATATCCTGGCTTGTAGAACGGCGTCTCTGATTTTCGATCGTTGACGTAGGTCGGAAGTTCGGATCCTTTGTCTCATTTGCGAAATACGAGATACTCCTAGCATCGACCTTTCGACTGCGCGTTCGATAACGGCAAGTGATCTTTCATCCTGCTTACGTAGCGACCAGGTTTCTGCTGCATACGTTAGGGCAGGGATAATTGTCGAGTCGAAAAGGTGGGCACGGAGTCGGATGTTCTTTGTCCTCTTCACTACATCTTCGATGCTCTTAAACGTTCCCCAAGCCGCTCGTTTCCTCCTGCTCAACTCTGGGGCTAGGTCGTTCATCATGTTGATTTCACGACCTAGATAGATGTAACTGGAGCATTCGGAAATTGTCGTTCCGTTGAGCGTGAATGGGGCATTAGAAACCCATCCGTTCCTCATGAACATTGTTTTCGTTAGATTCAGTTGAAGACCGATCTTTCCACACAGTATACAGGGTTTCCAGTAGGGTACAGTATACATTAGACCATATATTAGTTTGGTAAGGATGACTGAATGCCTATCTGGCTTATACAATGAGTTGTGACGACCTATCTATCGGTTTATCTATCAGTGATCCCTCAGATTATCAAATCAGCACTGCTAACCTCTTAGATAAGTCTGGTACAAATTTGGCAATCCCGGAGAGTTGGCTAAGTTGGATCAGAACTGTGAACTAAACCAGCCATCAGTTGTGCACTTTAAGGAACTTATAACCACAGCGATAAACATGTTCTTTAATTGCTACGCAACCGATAAAAGATTTGGGGTCAGACATTTAGAAAATCCAAAATACGAGTATATACTAGATAGTAGAATCTAATGATAAAACTACAATAACTGTATACATACTGGTTCCCCAGTGTAGTATAGAACATTTTTGAAAATCATAAAAGCAGATCTACACTGAGAAAGTTCCAAAATAGACTCTAAGAATATCAAGAACGACCGATGATTTGCATTTATACATCAAAGATTTTAGACCACGCCTAAAATACTGACTGCAGTCGTAGAAAGCAGTCTTCAAATCAATCATTATCATTTATCAATGAAAGAAATTAATAAGAAAGTATAGAAAGTGTAGCTGATAAATTGTTCGATCAAGAATTTGGGAACATCTAGGATCCATATTCGTTATGAGTTTGGAAGATAGGGTTCGAATTTGGCGAACTTTGCAAATCGTTTATTATAATGAATAATAACTATATATATTTACGATTGAACCAATTATAACTCAATAAGTTGTTCTTTTATACATATAAGGATGTTGAGTCATACGTATAACGTTCGACTCCAAGCGGGAGTTGAACTCGCGTTTTACCCATACCGAGGACGTATACTGCCGCTACACCACCGAGACCGACGCTACCTGTTTTGCGCATTACTCAACATTCTTAGATATATCATGCCTTTCGCTCCGAGTGTTTTCTTGGGATCACGCACAAATTCCAATATGCCTGATGTTTATTTGTTGAGCCATGCATGTGGTCTGTTATGGGCACTTTTACAGTCCAATACACGTGTTTCGGCTTTAGCAGCCTCGTCAAGTGGGCAGGCCCCTTCGTCTAGCCCAACCCCCTACGTAGAGTGGGCGCAGGCCTACTATTTACACGTGCCATTAGGTGAATATATGACTGAATGGCATCGATTTTTTTGGATGATTTACAGTCGATTGTTCTTGTCTGGTATCGTCAAATATATAATATCTTCCGTTGCGAGTGTTTTCTTGAGACCAAGCTCAAATTCAAAAGTCTTAGATGTGCATTCACATCGTAACACTGGTGAAAAGAGTAAGATGCAAGAATCATATAGATCACAATTACGCTGCATTTCAGTGAAAAACAATGGCCAGTATCAGTTTACGGTGAAAAAAGGAGATGTGGTAGCAATTCCGACACATGCGATACCGTATTATGAGAAATATGACAATGCCACCGATAGTTCCAGCGAATACTCTCAGGTGATTATCGACGACTCAATCGGAATTCCGCATATAAAGTTATATTTGAAAGATTTATCAGATCACAAGACAACTCGCTCCTTTATCGTCATCCAACCACGGCGGGTTCGAATACCTTCACTTAATATCTCACTTCAATATAAACCGACTTCATGCTAACAGAATTCGATAGGCTGTACATGTCGCACCACCAAAATAGTGAAAAAGTGGTCATATTTAAGATATTCTTGCTTTTAGACGAAACTCAGAGGGTCATCAAAGCTGCATGGTCTAGTTCGTTAGGGTCATCTTCGCCGCGTGACAACTCAAAATATGGTAGTAAAAAAGGCATATTGAAGATTATACACATTCAATAGCTATCGATCTAACTAGTAATACTGATACGATTTTATTAGACCAAACCTTTTGGTGATAGCAATGCTGTGGTCTTGCTGGTGTAGTGGTAGCATGCAACCTCGGCATGGTCGGAACGCAGGCTCAACTCCTGTATGAGGCTGGATATTTTGCATTCTTAAACATGCAAAACTATTTTTTGTAGAATTCAGAAATTAAGCAACAATATAGTTCTATCCGAGACAGACAGGTTACGATAAAAATTACTTATTTTAGTTTAACTAATATTAAGTCTTCTCATAAGTTTCGCCAATGGAGTAGTAAACATCAAATTTATTAAGCAAAAGTAGTTAAAACTACTTAACAACACTATTTGTGCATTCGTCCAGCCTAAACACATTTCTATCATCTCTCAGGCGACAAATTAACTCCGCGCTCATAAAACTCGTCATCATTGTATTTGGAGAAAGTTGTCAGTCCTCGACGCAAATGAGTGATGTCTCGGAACTTCTTCTTGCTCAGGAAGTGCTCCAGAGACCGGACGACGTGATAGTCAAATGGCGACAAGTCACGACTGTACGGTGGATGATCCAGCAACTCCTAGCCCAGTTCGGCCAACTTCCCTTTTCTCAATATGGCGACATGTAGCCTTGCGTTGTCTTAAAGCAGGATGATAGTGCGGCGACGTTGACGTGACGGGGGCCCAATTGCAGCGCTCCAGCTGCTCACAGTACACAGTAGCGCTTGATTTGTCTCTCTGGCTGGCAGCAAGTCCCAGTAATTCGGTCCGATCCATCCCCAAAAATTATGAACAAAGCTTTTGGCGCAAATTGATTTAGGACATGGAGCTAGAGTTCCTCGTTGGCCTGGTGTTAAACATTGAATCGGACAACGTTCACTCTTGTAAAAATTCCGCTTTTCGTTAACGGTGATGACGCCCAGAAATGGAGTGCAAAGATGACGACGACAAATTTGCAGTTTTTAAGCGATGTTCTTGAGTTTAGTAATTTTTATTATTTCTGGTTAATGAATTTGGTGTGTATTGCTCTAATACCAAAACTTATGAAAAGACCTAATAATGCCGATGCTGAAGGCCTTCTACAAATTTTATTAATAATGGCGAAGTTGAAGTAAAGGTCGTCGTCAAACCCGTTCCATAGCTGGTCTCTTTTAGCCACCAGAAGATATTCGCGAATTTGGCGCCAATGTGAATCAAAACAGAACGGAGCTCACCATGAGAAGTCTTCTTTCACTAGGTTTTGATTATGATGGACGTCTGCTTGCTGACGATATTATTTTCAAGGAGTCCGATCAGGTTAACCAAGACGAGTTCCTACTTCTTTCTGTAAATGTATTTAAATAACGCTTTTCAAAAGCTTCATTCATTAGAAAAGGTCGTAGTTTAGCTGGAAGTGTAGTTATAGCGCTAGAAATAGCTCTCAGTTTCATTTGTAGGAATGCGTTATGTTTATGCAAACGTTCCATTACATAATATCGCACTATGTCAGTGATACAAACACTTGTGACCAAGGATGGTAATGCAAACCATAGGTAATGATCATTTACCCATGACTACGTCAGAGTATTCTCTCCAAATAAGTCATAATATAGTCACGGTTCAACAGTCTGTTTAAGAAGTCTTTAGAAGAGCGGCATTGATTACAAATAGATTAGAATTAGTTTCAAATTAGAGTAGTTGCTTAATGTGGAACATGTGCAAAAGATGTGTATTGATTCTCCGGGCATTATCCGACTTCATTTGAGTACTGTTCACTTTTGCTTATTCTAGCCGTTTGGAGGAGAAGAAATTTGTTTCTATATAAAACAAAAGGATAATTTGCCGATTTAGGAGGGATGGATGGCTTGGTGAGCCATGAGCGCGAGATCGAGCTCTTGACCTCGTATGCGACGCAGGAGCACTTCTAACCACTGCGCCACATACGCTCTGTTTTTATATAAGGTGCAAAAATGACTTTTTGTAACGGCGAACGTCATAAAATTAATGTTGATACCACTAGCAGCTCGATCACTCACGCATGTATTGGCATATATATTTCTTCAAAAGGTTGGGAATCAAAATGGAAGAATGTCGTGCATCGCCTAGATGCTTACTATAAATTCTATGCTAAAACACATTAGTCAGAAAACTCCATCACAGCACTGTGAAGTCCTAGTACATGAAATCCTCAAGGATTTTCGGCCTTTCCTCTGTGACAAAGCCGACTAAGAAGCTCCTCAAAAGCAATGGGCTTCCTTTTGGTTAAAGGATGTTCATGAATTTTGATAGCAAGTAATTAGCAGATAGTTACTCGGCGTGCTAAACTAGATCATGCAGTTTTAGAGGAAACGCTTTGCCAAAGAGAAGACTCACACCAGGAACGTCACACGTTTTGTGACGCTCATCGCACACAGGTCTACAAAGGGCTCTGACGAGCATATGGAGCGAATGGAGCTATAACAGGGGCCACCGCACGAGGTTCTCAATTGGTAACGGAATTACTGGTGATAAATGATATTGTTCGTTCTAGATATTGAGTAGATAAGGCCTTGGAAACTATAGATGCAGTTGTTATGATTTTTCGCCTTTTTGTAGAAGTGAACGTTTCCCGAGATTGTAGAAACACGAGACGAAGGCTAATGTCATCGATTCGTTCATGTTTACAATTTTCCATAAAGGAATTATTTACATAGCTTGCTTCATAATTTTCACTAATTGTAAACCAAATTCTCGATTTGCAGATAAATGAAAACTTCTACCGCTAATAGAAAAACGAAGTACTCCAAGTTTTATTCATTCTTATAGCCAACTCGTTATATGGGTTCGATTTAGGCGGCCGCATTCACTCCAATGGTGCTTTGTTCGAAGCCGGTCGAAATCGAATGTGTTTGTCTATGGGACTATTTTGGTGGCGATACATGTATGGATGTTAATTGTTGGGCTGGTACTGAACTTAATGTAGTAGCTGAGGAGTATCAGTAAGTTTCTCTAAAAGTACAAAGTAGGAGGAACGCCTTTGGATCGATAAGTGATAATCTTTGGTAGATAAAAAGCGTTGGCATCGTAACATAAGTTGGCAGAGTGCAGAGGAAAATCGAATTATCGAGAGAATTTTGTTCTCCTTTCTAGTATCGCATTTTCATTGCTATTTATTTCTTTTTCTCGATATAATTGCTCTATATCCTACACTTATCAGAGAAAAATGGAACATAAATCTCTAATAAAAAAAAGTGGACATAAGCTCATTAGAAAACCTTTCATGAAACTATTACTGTGCGGGACAGGAAATGCAATCTATTTTAAACAAATTAGAGAAAAGATATGGATGACTAGAGAACTAGAGTTTGAGTAAAGACTTCTGAAAAAGGTGTGAAAAAGAAACACATAAAGAGATCGTAATGGAAGGAAATTGCTGTATTGAATCAAGCCAGAGAGCCAAAACATTGATAAAGAAAAAGAAATAAGGAACTATACGATATGAAGAAAAATTGAAAAGCCACAACAAGGTAAAATCTACAGGATGTAGATCAAGAAAACAAGCGTGAAATGTAATAAAAAGAGGAATGACAGGAAGGAATAGAAAAGTCAGCAGTTGTCTTGAATTATCAGATATAAACTCTGCAGAGAATGCTGTCTTTTGAGTGCTGCATGGTAATTCGTCATTATGAAGACGCAAACTCAAGCTAATGATTAGAAGCTGTCGACTCATTTCCATAAAGTCGAAAAAGATGACGACGTCGACGAACGTCAGTTTAGAGGAGAATATCAAAGATTTCAGCTTATGAAATGTCAATATGTTCGCGAATGCTCTAGGGGTGTGGTGTGGACTTAAGCTGGAGTTTAGAATGAATCTGTTGTAAAAATATCTTACGAGAGACTTTAGTTTCAGTGACGAAGAAAGTGCAAAAAATTTGACGTTTGTCAAATTTGAATGTTTAGAATTCGTCAACTGCCAACGAGTGAATACCTACGTTTACCACTACGATGGAGTTTGGTGAGAATCGTGGGCGATCAGCCTCAAGCCGCACTCGGTTTGATACCCAGTTGCTGGCTAGTGGCGAAAAAATTTTTACAAGGTTATTACGCATTACGATTTAAGTATATAACTTCATCGAGAATGAAAATGGACGCCTTGTAGCTGCCAAAAAAAAATCCTGCGAATCATCGCAGAGCGATCTTTATTGGTATTTTCAGAAAATCATGAACTTTTCTCTTATCCATATTGGTATTTGGGAATTTGTAACGTTGACACTGCCTACAATCATCTGACAAGTGATCTGTCAGCACAACGACCAGGTAACCTTCTATCAAGACCACTGACAAAAAGAGAGAAATGAGTGAACCGATAAGAAATATTCTAACAAAATTAGTCGTAACTAAAGTCACATCAACCCTGCGTTCATCATAAACACCATTACCCTCACTATCACCAGCCGCCACCAGTAACACCAACAACCATTATGTAGCTCGGTTTTTCGCTAAATTTCAGCAACTAAGGTCATATGTGACCATGATTACTTTCACATACGTCACCTGCATCATTTATATTCCCTTTGACAGTAGTGTTATTTGAGCGGACGCATAATAATATCTCTGACTTTTTAGCGTGCAAGAGTGGTGCAGCAAACTCTGTTAGTAGTGAAGATTTCTTGAAGTTATGATTTGAAGGTTTTCCAAAAATGCTATGTACAAAATAATAACAATCTGTAGTATTCAGGAGTATTCGTAATATTCTCGCCAGTTTGCATGAATCCTGATCCAAGTGACTATCGCCCATTCTTGTTGATGATGCTATGTGAGGCAGGAAAAAAAAACGACTAAGCTTCAAAATGACGTCATCAACAGAGAAAGACGTGGTGAGTCGTAGAAAGCAATTTACAGCGAAAAAGGAAAAAGCAAATGTAGACCTCCTCTAAACTCTATCAAAGCCATCTTCATCATTTCTCCCATCTGATGAAATTCGTTCTCCCTTTGACCAGCCGCTGTCCCAAACCAGAGACGCCATTGACGTTTTCAGTAGTCGCCGTCGCTTTCAGGGCTTGGCAGTGAGTTCTTTTTATGTGCATGGTATTGAATTATCTTAGTTTTAATCTAAAATCGTCGCGAAAAGGTCTGAATATCTACAGGCGCCACATTTCTATTGTGTCCGACATTCGCTTGAGTTCAGTAGTTAAAACAAGCTAATATGTCGACTACGCCTCACAAGGAGAACAGAAGAACGTTTTAATTAGTTCGCGACCGAAATCACTTGTGCTAACCAAGTTCATTCAAGCCTTTCACGACCGGTACCGATTTTGGTATGTACACGATTGAGAACAATCCATCAAATTTCGGCCTTTTGAAAGCTGCTATTTTTTATGCCATCATGTCTTCTTCTTCAAAAGCTGCATGATAGATTGACTGTACAAAAAGCACAAATACAAAATATAAATACCACCTTTTTGGGTCATACGGAAAGTATGAACTGATTACGATGCTCGTAGACATCGTTCTCTTGTGCCGCAGGCCTCGGTCGCTCAACACTGGTGTCCCGTAATGCCCTGAAAAGCACAGACTCCGTGTTTTGTTCTTTTTTCAATATTTAGGAGTTTATTTTGCAATGACTGTTTTTTGTTTGAAAAATGCATTAGTGCTTTGAGCATGAAAAATGAACGATGAAAGGATGATCAGTCATATCTAAATTTCGCAACAATTAGGACTTCGAGATTTGAGCAGATGCGAACCCACACATGATAAAGCAACATAGAGTTACTAGAGACTCACAAACACGTTACATGCCGCGTCGTAAAATTTCGGTTTTGTCAGTGTTCCATGCCCCTAACGTTTGAGTTTTTACTTGATCGATAATCTATCTTTATGCGACCTCACAATAAAGCTGTAAGTCAGAACTGCGACCAAATCTTGGTAATTTACCTCTTAAATTTATCATTCACTTTACTGATTTGCGTGATGGATATTTATGAAAATGATGCTCTGCTTGAGATAGGATCTGAAGATATAAAACAGTTCAAAAACTTCTGTTCAGTATTTTTCCTTGTAAATTATTTAATGCGCGATAAGCTGTTTCTCCTCTTACCCCTCATGCTTTAATCTGCTCTAGAGTAGCTATTGAATGAATATGCTTAGTGAGAAAAGATAAAACCGGAACACTTTGAATTTAAAATGTACTCCACAGTGTCCATGTATGTAGACGTGTTCTCAAAGTCAACTATTAGCACTATAGTGTCCGTATGCAGTGGATCGGGTTAAGATAGTTTTTTTTGTAAAAGCATTGCCTCTAATTCGATTATTTGTCAGCTAGTTTAACTAATTAAAAATCGATCCTATCTGCTGAACTTAATTGATTACGGTTTTTTTTTCATCGTCGTAAAATTTCTTTGAATCAAGGAGACGGCTCATTTCAGTTGACGTCTTTAGTAATAATTTGTTTCTTGGATCTTTTTCAATTTTCGTAGCAGCCTACATCTCATTTCGGTTAAACGATGGCATTTGGCAAGAGTTGAAAGCGATAAAAATGAATCATGCTGTGGTTTCGTTTAGATCCTACAGAAACCAGCGAATCAAAATTCTATGGGCGAAAACTTGAGGAATTCAAAAGGAAATGTGTTGAAAAAGCACAAAAACATAAGGATGCTACGGCAGAACCAGCAAAATCACCGCTTCAACAACTTAAAACGTGCTCGGCCGAAGTGAGTGAAGTTGTCGTATAAACATCGAGATCGAACATCCCAAACTGAAACGCCTCAGTTCGTAGTTCGACATTGAGATGTATAAATGGCGCAAAAACTTTTGGAGCTTTTGGACATTCTTTTACGCTGTTTGGTGGGATCGCTATCGAATTTTTTCGATATGGACTCATAACCCATCACGAAGGAAACCGACGGAAAATCCATCGATTGCGAGGGAAAATGAACTAATATTCTCGCTTCCTTTCGCAATTTTATATATGGAATCGACTTAGTACTGAGGATTAGTTCTTCTTCTTCCTTTCTCAACCACTTTCTGATCCTTCGACAAAAGACGGATTCATATCCGATACTTACCAACGCAGAAAAACTGATGCCAGAACAAAGGTCTGAGATGTGTAGTGCACCGCGTCTTCAGTATGAATAAAACGCGAGCTTAATCCCAACCTGAACCTGAGAGTTTTGCAAATCATTGAGCATGTATTCTTGAATAATATGGGATTAGTTTAAAGTCACGCTTGAAAAAATACCTGTAACAAAATTATTCTCATTTCACGATTTCTGCAAAAGTTAGATATATCCATAACTCATGAGATTCAAGTAATTAACAAAATGGATTCTCTTGAGTATTACTAGAACAAAAGAACAAACAAGGAGAATGGAATGCTGAATTCGTTGTTTCTGATGCTATCCTAGTGCCTAGTCGTGTTACGTCGTCTTCTTGAGAATCGTCAAGAGTCTTGTCTTAATAGTATGCAAGAAAGAAAGGAAGAGAGAGGGAGGGAGAAAAACAAGGAGGGAGAGAGAAAAGAGAGAAAGGAAAAGAAAGAAAGGGAGGAGAGTGGGGCAGAAGGAAAGTGAAAGATAATGAAAGCAGCATTATCACTGGCAAATCCGAACGTAATTCATCAATCATGGGAGGATTTCTTAGAACAGATTGGTTCGTTTATATGTGGATTCCTACTCGTGAGCGAATGTTTTTCAAAATGTATGCTCTTGAGTACTTGACCCTTTCACGACCGTTGATTGAAGCGTCGATATTTACGTGTACCCGTCGCCGTCCAAGTTTTCTATGGGACCAGGAAAATGATACGGTGAACTGATTTCTGAGACACTCGCTCCATCGTTTGATTTTTAGGAAGGAAAGAAGGAAACAAATTCTCAGTTTAATCTAGGCCGATTGATTGCCACGTTTACTAAAAGTGTACATATTAGCGAGAAAGCATCGGCAGAGTAGCAAATTTGGTATTTCACTGCTATAGAACATGAACATTTAAGAAATCTCTTCAGCTGAACAAAGAGGTTTTATTAGAGTATTAATAATGTTCGAAAACATAAAGAAAGCTTAAATCTCGGAGAATCCAGAAACCTATTTGTGTTTTCGAAGAACCTTCTCACGTCGCTGTGGCAATAAAAATAAAATTATGTTTCACATTTTCTGGTCACCGTCGCGTTTATATCTCACAGAACATGATTTTTCCCCAAATTTAACTGATTACAATGAATCTCGTAGACTTTTTTATAGCACTATAGCAGGAAAAATAGGATTGTGTTTTAGATGCGCTGAGCGTTATCGCTCGTTATCACGCATAATTTGCGCGAGACGAAGCCCTTCTCCTAGTTCAGGAGATAAATCGATAGGGTAAATCTCGAGAATTCCAAACATGTACTCAGCTCTCAGAAAGGCCTATAACAACACTGCAGCAAGAAAAATAAAGTTGTGCTTCACACGTTCAGCGCGTTCTCGAGCTAATTTTTGTAACTAATTTGAATTTTTTCTCCGTTTCGTAGAACCACTTCTAGGTTTTTTGTATTGTATATGTAGAAGATACTTTGTTTCATCGCTTCAGGTGCTTGAAATTTTCTCTTTAAATCCATATTGCCGAACAAACCTGCTATTGAGCATAAGCCTAAGCAGTGCGAGTCAAACACGAAAGCGTATGAAGTGTAGAGAAAATCTTTATGCATCAGACCTGTACGTTTCACCTAAATTTCTCATAAAAAGCCAAAAATTCCAGATCTCATAACAAAAATCACACTTCAGATTCGAATCGCGTTAGCACGGCAGATGGGTGACGACGTATCGATCTACGGGCATGCACATACCCGAGCTGTCAAGCATTTGCCGCGTGTTTGAAGCACAAAGTTAATTTCTCTGCTACAGTGCAATAAAACATTTGTCAAAGTCAGGCAAAGCTTTGAAATTGCTGAATCTTTTGCTTTCGAATGATTACTAGGAGTGTGAGAGGGATGCTTAGCAGTGCAAAAAAAAAACGCGTATATGAAACACAAGTTTATTTTCTTGCTTTAGCACCCCGAAATGACTTTTTCAAGCAGCAACTGCAACTTGAAAATCAACGCGATTTACGCTATTGATTCTGCACTAAAGAACTGAATAAGAAGCTTTGTCTTGTGAGATGTAAACGCGATAATATGCGACCCATGTAAAACATAATTCTATTTTGAGTACTACAGCGCTGTTAGAAGGCTTTCATAGAAAACAAGCAATTTCCAAACTATCCTAGATTTGAGCATTCGAATAGCTGTGAAAGTTTGGTGTGAACTTTTTGTCCAGTAAAATATTCTCCTTAGAATGTGCTCGTCGCATTGCAGGAAAGTATTCAGAATTTTTTTCTACTCGTCGAAATCATTTTTTCATATTTTCGTGGTTATGATTATATACACAGCTCACGTAACCACCCAAAGTTCTTCAGGTCGAAAATCGAACTTCATAAAATTATTATATGGCTACGTAAAAAATGACTTTTAGAAGATTGCTGATGGCTTCTTGCTTAAGCAAACAAGAATAGCTTAGTCATAATCACACTGAAAATTATGCTCAGTGTTTGTGTATGAAGCAGTTTCAACTCAGACACCTTTCTTTGAAAATTTACCGTTGATCCACTTAAGAAACTTTTTTCTGCCATCAAAACTGTGATGATTCAGACGCGAAAATCTGATACACAAGCAAATACGAAGTCACCGAGTGACAACGCTAAATCGGTAAACGATGAAAGGGAAAACGATCTTGATATACTTGCCGAACTGGCCTCATCACCCTTCAGACCATTTGTGAGCGTTTTCCATCAATATTCTATCACAGTCCCAGTAGGCTTGAACGTATTAGTGATAAAACTCTTATTTTAGATTCTCACCATAACCAGATCTATGATGGGTCACTATGAACTGCTTGGTAACCGGTACAACACGTTATATGATTTGGTCTATCATCTTTCCGAGGTGAAATCTGAACTTCCTCATAAACTTGTATACGGAACACTATCTAAGGTAAGAAACATCTCAACACTTTTTTCTTCCTTTCTTATGATTAATTAATTGTCTCACGCTTCTTCATTTTTGATACTGTCACAGCATCAAAAAGTGCTCGCTTCACTTTTGAGTAGAAAAAACGTAGAGAATTGCTTAGAAGATGGCAAAGCACTTCTACGGCGGTACACATGAGCCTGCGGAAAGGGTAATTGCGTCTTTGAAGCCAAGTTGGGGTTCCAAGATTTATTCTATCTCAGCGTTCTTGTGGTAGCTTTTACATTCTACTATAGCTTGGAAAGAGAATAGATAGGATATAAAAGTCAAAAACATTTGGGTGTTAGATCAGATTTAAAACCTACTTCATACTGCAAGTGACTCTGAGAATAGAGGAGGCAGAATTAGAGAATGGAGGAGAGAGGAAAAAGAGAGTTTTCAAAGGATATATTGCCTTTTCTGAAAAACCTTACTTTGTTGTTTGTTCCATGCAGTTTATTTCGTTCTGGAGGCTCTAATAGAGAAGTATATATCACCTGTATCACCTGCGTCCGTTGATCGTCGAGTGAATCGAGCGGGTACAGTACTCTTCCAACTTTCCCTATCGCGTGCAAAAGTAGCCCAGGGGTCATTCTCGCTTTAGGGATTCGCTGAGCATCATATCTTTGCTCTATTGCTTTCATGAAGGAAACGGAAAACACTGATCAATGGTCCTTCCTTAGGAGCACTTGACGTCCCGAGAGCCAGTCGGTACACGGCTCTCGTCCATCGGTGTCGTTGAAGCGAATCACGTGTCTGGCCCACCTCATTTTTCGGTATTCCTGACGGGTAGAACGGCGTATCTGAATTTCGATTGTGACATAAGGTCGGAACTTCGCGCCTTTCCCTCATTTGCGAGTACGGGATACTCTAGCATCGACTTTCGACTGCGCGTTCGATAACTCCAAGTGATTTTTCATCCTGCTGACCTAGCGACCAGAATTATGCAGCATCCGTTAGGGCAAGGATAAATATCGAGTCGAAAAGGTGGGCACGGAGTTGGATGTTATTTGTCTTTCACTAATCTGCGATGCTCTAAACGTTCCCAAGCGCTCGTTTCCTCTTGCTCAATCTGAGCTAGGTCGTTATCATGTTGCTGTCACGACCTAGATAGAAAACTAAAGCATCGGAGATTGTAGTTCCATGAGCGTGAATGGGCATGCGAAACCATACGTTCTCATAACATTGTTTTCTGTTAGATTAGTTGAAGGACCAAATCTTTACACAGGTGTTATCGAATGGTCAAACATTCGTTCCGCTTGCGATGTTGGTTGGTTATGAGAACGATATCGTCAAGCAAAGCGAAGATGGTTTATTTGGCGACCGTCAATTTCACTGCCATATCGTACCGTTCTAATGTTCGCATTGGACGTTTTGGTAGGGAGCAGTGAATAGTTTGGGAAATTGTATGCCTTGTCCAACCCCTCTTCTTACGTCAATAGTGATATTGTTGTAGAATGGAGATATGTTGCCGTGAAATCCTTTATAAATCTCGCGAAGGCTCATTATGTACTGAGTAGGGGACGCTCTGGATTTCCATGAGCCCTATGGACCGCTTCTGTTTCCACTGAATCGAAGGCTATCCTTCAGATCGAGAAAGTGAGAAAGAGTGGTGCTTGACTCTCGGAAACTTCGATGAGTCTTGTAATCGTGTGGATGTGGTCCCATGGTGCTAAATCCTTTTCGGAACCCGCTTGTTCGCATGGGCTGTCCTTCGTCCAGTGTTCTGTCAATCCGTTTAGGATGATCGAGATAACAGAGTTTATAAGGTACAACGGACAGCAAAGAGATTGGGCGATAATGCCTATGTCGTGAAGGTCTCCCTTTTTGAAAACAATCCGGTATTTGTGTTTTCCATTGAAATCGGAACCTTACATTCTGACAGGTAGCGAGTGAAGAGCCGAGCCACGGTGTTTATGAGAACTGGCGGCAGGTTCTTCAGGTGTTCTGGTCTAACCTGCCTGGACAGGGTGTTTTTCTGTTCTTCAAAACGGACGACGTAGCATGTCTTTAGGATTTCGGAAGGGAGAACGGTGGAAACGGACATATTCGTCCTCTTAAATTTAAATGGCGGTAAGAAAACATGGCTAGCGAAAGGAGATCTGGTAGTATTCGTGGATGTTTTTCTCGTAGCCCTCTCGAAGCTGTAAGTGTCCGTCAGGGTATCGGATGCAATCATCTTGGTCTTATAGTTGGCGAAGCCGATGGGGCTTTGCCAAAGCTTTTCACAGCTTCTAGTATAAACTGCCCCGTTACGTTCTCCTCTTGGCAGGTCTTCTTTATCGCTTCTTGCAGCGTATCGCCAAGTTGGAGTAAGGTTTGGTTGCCTGCAGCTGTGCGATCCACGTGACGTATCCAGCTCAAGTGTTTCGGAGACAAGCCGCTCTTCGTGACCTTTAGGACTCTCTGCTTTCATAACGCTAGTGACGAGTTCAACGAGTAGATCGTACTCATTCGTCCGATGTTGTCGGACAACGGTGTCTTCCCAGGAAAAAAAAGGGGGGGGGGCCCCCGACTAACGATTTGAATACCTCCCAGTTATTGGACTTCTGGGATTGTAGTTGAATTTAGCAGCTTTTCCTTTCCTCTTCCTCGAAAAACGGAATGTTGCGCGAAAGAAGCGATCGGTCTGATCCGTGTGGAGCTTAGAAAACAACAGCGACATCGGTCGGGCAAAACCTTCGATTTACTAAAATGTGATCTATTTCGTTATGGTGCTTCATCCACTGGGAGACTCCCACGTCCATCGCTGAGAAAGGAGGCTTTTGGAAGAGCGAGTTTACATGGATGGGTTGGGTCGTCATGATAAAACTCGGATAGCCTCTCACCTGTTCATTCCATTTCTAGTCCGTGGGTCCCTATGTTGACGTTCTCAGACGTTCTTCTAGGTCCAATTTTTGCGTTAAAATCTCCGACAATGACCTTGAAGGAATGTATGCTTCTTCTCTGAAGAATTTTTCGAGGCCCATATCAGAACGCTTCGACTTCGCTTTCGTCATAGCTTGATGTTGTGGTAAGCAACGAAGATGGTCAAAGCCGGGCATAAACCACACGTTTCAACCGAATCGTTCCCGATACGGTTGTTTGTTGTTCGAACGAAATCATGCCCACCGGTCAAATTCGATTGCCGAGGACGCGGCAACGCCACGACACCTCTGCGATCGCATGTTCAAAGGAACAGTTTTTCTCCCGGTGTCATTAGACAGCGTGAAAGGATGGCGCATCTCGTCTCAGGCATGGCCAATGACGTCGTATCCTTATTCTTTCTGTGTTGAATCAATAGATCTTCTACAGCGGATTCGTGAGAAGGGTCTTGCGTTGTAGGTACAGATCGTCAGTCTAGTCCGTTTCAATCTGAGAGCATAGTTCGACCCTGGGAATTTAGCAGACTCTCCGTACTCGCCTAACTGGCGCTGCGTAGCAGGGCTCTTTCGGGGTCAGGGAATGAGGCTCATATTTGTTACTGTTTTTTGCCATTTTGATGCCCCACGTATAGCCTGCCAGGCTCTAAACGTGGGGGGCCTTGGTTATTCACGAATAACTTGTCAGTCTCTCGGAGGAGCGGGAGGAGCTTATTTGTTGGTGACAACTACTAACCCCTCTCATGCACTTCCTGAGCCGTTTGATGCAGGGCTTCTCCGCCAACTTGACTCGTAGAAAAGAGTTTGTGTCAAGTCGGCGCTGCAGAAGCAGCTCATCCCTTGAATGCCACCTGCGTTTCTGGGACGCACACGATCTCTTTTGGTTCGCGTTTATTCCCCTATCCACCACCTGTAGTACGCTCCATGTGCCCTCGCGACTACAGGGGTGGATCTTTCAAGGGGAGGTCGTGGGGACACACATATATGCTTAAATGCTCCTAAATGGTAGTCACCAACTTTCATGCACCTTGACATTGGCTAGCAATACGTCCCTGCATTAATAAGCTGATAAGAAATGTATTTTTTTTATAGATCCACGTTGTGGCAAATGTTCTTGCCTCAATACCGCTTTCACAAATCCTCTGAAAGGTGCGATGCAGAGTTAACAAACAGTCAACAGTTACCATTTAGTTGTTTCATCCATATAATTGACTGAATTCGGACAAAAAATAAAGGATGGCACCAAAACATTGGAAATTGAGGACCATTATTTGTTGCTGTTTAGGCATTTAGATACCCCAACTATAGCTTACCAGGCTCTAAAACGTGGGAGCTGGGTACTCACGAGTAGCTTGCCAGTCTCTCTCGGAGGGCGGAAAGAGCTTATTTGTTAGAGGCGGACTCCTAAACCGCCTCCCATGTACTTCCCAGCCGCTTGATTGCAGGCTTTTCCGACTTGACTCATAGTAGAAATAGGATTTTTGTCCAGTCGGCGCTGCAGAAGCAGCGGTTGCTCTCCCTTGAAATCCACCTGCGTTCTGGAGGAAGCACACGCGCTTTTGGTCGCGGTTTTAATTCCCCTATCCCACCACATGGGGAAGCGCCACGTGGCCCTGCGACTAACCGGCGGGATACCTCAAAGAGGAGGTCCGTGGAAGGAGTTTATATATATACATATATATATTATATATATTATATATTATATATATATATATATCTTGTTGAGGTGATGAAGGCTTTTAAAAGCTTTAGCTTTTAATATATATATATATCTATATATATGTAGATATATATACTCTATATATATTGTATGGGATAAATAAATGTATATATTTATCGTATTACATATCGGTTTTACCTATATATATATATATAGATATATATATAATATATATACCAAGATTATAAAGATTTTATAAAAATTATTATTATTATTTTATGCTAAAATGATTATTTAAACTATGATTTATTCTTATAAAGATTTTACGACCAAAATATCTCCATTCTACAAACAATTACACCATTGGACGTAAGAAGAGGGGTCGACAAGGCGATACAATTTCGCCAAAAACTATTCACTGCCATCCAACAAAAACGTCATGCGAATATTAGAATGGGACGAAATGGGAGTGAAAATTGACTGTCGACAATTACACCATCTTCGACTGCTGACGATATCGCTCATAACACAAACATCAGCCAAGCCGGAACGAATGTGACGATTACGATAAACACCTGTGGAAAGATTGGTCTTCAACTAATTCTAAAACGAAAACAATGTTCATGAGGAACGGATGGGTTTATAATGCCCCCATCACGCTCAACGTGAACGACAATCTCGAATGCTGCAGTTCCGTTATCTAGGTCGTGAAATTCAACATGATGAACGACCTAGCTCCAGAGTTAAGCAGGAGAAACGAGCGGCTTGAGGGAACGTTAGAGCATCGAAGATGTAGTGAAGAGACAAAGAACATCGGACTCCGTGCCCACCTTTTCTATAGAAATTATCCCTGCCTGACGTATGCAGCGAGAAACTTTTGTCCTACGTAAGCAGGATTGAAGAATCACTTGCCGTTATCGAACGCGCAGTCGAAAGGTCGATGTTAGGAGTATCCCGCAGTCCCGCAAATGAGAAGAAAGGATCCGAAGTTCCAACCACGTTCACGACGAAAATCAGAGACGCCGTGCTACACGTCAGGATATCGAAAATAAGGTGGGCCGGACACGTGATGCGCTTCAAACGACAAATGATGGACGAGAGCCTTTACCGACGGATTCCTCGGAAGTCAAGCGCTCTAAAGGAAGACCACTGACCCGTTGCTCCGATTTTTTCACAAAGCGATAGAAGGAAAGATATGAGCTCAGCGAATCCAGAGCGAGGAGGAACCAAATAGCTACTCTTGCACGCGATAGGGAAAAATTAAAGTGCTTGCTGGTACCGCTAGGATCACTCGATGGATCAACGGAGACAGGTGTACAGGTTATATAAACCGGACATAATCTACTATAAAGTATATAGAATATGTATATATAGGGATATATCTCTATATATATATATAATATACCCTCTCTATACTTCTGTTGAATGTATTGTAATATGTATAAAACTAACATATACAGTGTATATGATAAAATATATATATATTATAAAAAGGATAAAGGATAAAGCTCTCGGCGTGATCAATCCCTGGGGATGCGCCATGCATTCGACTTCAATTGTAACTTGGTTGAAGGTGAATGATGCATATCTGGCCTTTACAATGACTCGCGGCGGCCTCCCGCTGAACCGAGTCCAGTGCTGCTTATCCTCCCAGAAGTCTGAGGACCTGTCTGGTAACCAATTTACCGACCCCGGAGGATGGAATGCTGGTGAGCCATGAGCGCGAGATCGAACCACTGACCCTCGGGTGTGGAGCAAGAGCAACTCTAAACCACTGCGCTACATGGCGCTCCAAATTACATATATATATTATATATATCCTCTCTCCATTAACATGCACTATCAGTGGATTGAGGGCATTTCTGAGCCCCTTTCTTCTTTATTTCTTTGGTTTTCTCTTGTTTTCTTCCTTTTCCTTCTTTCTCTATCTCTTCCTTCTCTTTCAATCTTCCACTCTTTCTTTCTCCTCTATCTTCTTTTCTTTTGTTCTTTCTATCTTTCATTCCTTTCTTACTTTCTTCTTTGCTTATTTATTTCTTTTATCGACTTGTTCGTTCCTTTTTCCTCCCTCTCTTTTCGCTCTATATGTAGTGGACGTCGTGGCCGAGTAATGGTGATGCTCGTCGCGGTGCGCATGAAGCCGAGCTCCACCCCCAACTCTCTTCGGCAGTCAGCAACAATGCTCTGTGGAACGCCTCAGCAAGGCTATCCTGGAGATTGCAAGGAGACTCTCTCAACCGGCATTTTACGCCGTTCAAGAAGAAGACGAAAAACGATTTGAACGCGAGAAGTACTGATCCGCACAGCAAGAAATTTCGTGATGATGGATCAAAATATATATATTATATATATATATATATATATGATTACTCGGCAAAACTTTTGTAAAACAATTGAATCTTGTGAAGTTAATCTGAATGAAACACTTTTATATATAAAAATTACGACATTCTAAAATTCTGCTATTTTTAACCGCTTTCTACGCTTTGTCATGACGTTACATATGTACTCAAGAGAACTGAGTGGTATGCAAACACATGGCCTCAGGCGAGAATCGAAATCGCGTTTTATCCATACCGCAGGCGCGTGCTACTACCACTACACCACCGAGGCACTCTTGCGACACCACTCATTCTTCACCATGTCTATGTTAGGTATCAGTCACCAGCTTATAACGCGTATATATGTAACATCATAACACTGGGAAAAAAGCAGTAAAAAATGCTAGAATTTCGGTGTACTACATCTAACACTGGCTGTCAGCTCATCTGGATTTATAACTGGATTTATAAAGCGGAATCGCATACTCGACCAAGCCTGTTAAAGGTTGGTGGCTGATAGCTCACATAGAGATGTTGAAGAATGAGTGGTGTCGCAAGTGTACCTCGGTGGTGTAGTGGTTAAGAACGCGTCCTCGCATAGGATGAAACGCGGGTTCGATTCCGCCTAAGGCCGAGTTTTTGCTCACCATTCAATTCTCTTGGGTAAAAGTTGTGAAACGACAGTTTCCACGAATGGCAATTTCAGCCGCCGCCACATCCATTCTGTGCGGTGCCACCGCCAATGGAGCAACCACGTCGCGATCCATTAGCCAGCCTGATGCACTGTGAACAGTGGGCAGCTCGACAGTTCGATCAGGTTTTTGAGTAACCTTGCAGTTGAGGAGTTTTTATTCCAATAAGCTTAGGTTTTACATAATGATTCATGTTTAGGCGGTACTGCCATCTCTGTTAGCGACACCGTTCCAGTATGTAGCTCGAACTGTTGTCGATCCGTTCAAACAGTTACACATGAAAATATTAACATTAGCTGGTAATTTAAACTTCCCATTGACTTTAATTTTCTATTAACTTTTGATGCATCTTCACTTGGAGGTAACCTCAGAAACCTTTAAATAAGAGAGCGGAGTGGATTTTCTTTTTTGATTTCACTAAATTAATCTAATCGTTAAAGTTTGAGTATGAAGACCTGGTCATGCAAAAGATTCATCTACAAAGCGGGTCAACATTGAGCTACATAGTGATCGACCTTCAACGATTTTCATAAATAAAAAGTTAAGATGAGGCGTTTGTTCGACGTTGATGAACAATTGAAATTTGCCTCAGGCATTGGATTAAATTTGTAAGATTGTAGAAGGAATTGGAAGCATATCTCGTTCAACCTCTTGCGGTGGCTTACCCATGAATCAGTTGGTTCTTTTACTTATACAGGCAAATTTATCGACTTTCCAACTTAAGATGGATAGAATCGATTACCTTAAATTGTGGTGTCGAACCTGCAACCGATCAGAAGTGTATTATATGACACCTCTAAGTGCTACACTCGTCTTGGTCTCTTCGTAGAGTGGATTGTTTGGAATTTGATTTTACTACTATCAAACGAACTCTTATCGGGCCACTATAAAGAAAGCGGGAACCAGTAGTATAGCGAATAGTTTTTAAACTTGATTATATAATCAAAATTGTGTCTAAATTAGATTGTCAAGAGCACTGAAAAAGAAATTGGGCTTAGCTACGAATGGGAGCAAAAGTAGATGACCGTGGAAGAGTGTTTTCTTAAAGATCTATAAATTCCAGCACCTTTGATGATACATTGAGAAATTTGAGTGTGTGTTTGTCCACTCAACTCTCTCATGTCACAACCAAAGCAAGCTGTTTTCAGGTGTCAACGATAAAGGTAATCGAAAGACTCTGGTGAATGGTGTGGATATCCAGAATGAAGTGACATCGTACATGGAAAAACTTGATAGACCGATAAAAAAGGAGAAACTCAAAGACAGTGAGGGAAAAGAGCACGAGATACTCGCTAAGAAAACGGTTCGATTAGAGCTTTTTGTGCATTAATGTATGATATCGCGATAATCACTTAGTGGCAAAAGTGCTTCGTTGAGAATGGAAGTTTCCACAAAGTTCACATCCATATCGCTAATTCTAAGTGATTTCTATCCATGCTGAACATATAAATGTAAATATATGTATACTTAGAAAAAAAGGGAAAAGCTGTATTGTAAAATTCGATTCTATTCAGCCTACGCGAAAACCACTTCTATTGTGGACGGACTGTCCACAAGACGAGTTCTGTATTGTTGCTGATCGATCGATGGAAGTTGATCAAAATGATTTGGTTCGTCTCTGATTTGCTATAAAATACAGTAGGCGCGGTCACGAATACAGTAACCTCTGGTTTCGTATATTCTTCCCTAGTGATGGTTTGGCTTTAAAAACCCCTTAGATTTATTTAGTTATTTTGACAGTAGACACCTTATAAATTTGCTCACAGCTTTGCCAGGCAAAATCAAATTGTCGGAATTATCTTCACGATGTTTTCTACAGTGTTTGAAATATGATCTCCCAAAAATGGTGTTATTGGCTCGAAAATGAATGCTAACTTCTCGTCATTCCACTCAGTTTTATGGTTTGTGAAAGTGATCTGAAAATTATTTGAGAAATTAAGAACGGAACTATAAGAGTTGCATTCTGTTCGTCGTTTCTCCAAAGCAAAGGAGTTACCTTCCTTATAACACCCTAGTCGGAAAAAATAAAAAAGTATCCCTTAAAATACCTTTATACTTCATTGTTTTTCAAAACTTCGCTCAAAGTCAACACTTCTAAACAGCATATTTCAGGCCTATCATGGGGACTGTTATGGGCACTTATACAGTACGATATACATGTTGGCCTTGCAACTTCGTCAGTTGCACAGTACCCCTCGTCTGAGCCAAATCTTCTTGGAAGAGAACGCCCTCACATAGAGGTATCGTCGGCGAACACTTTGCACCGCGTGTAAAGTGAAAATTCACTTCACTCACTGGATATGCAATGATTTATTAGTCACTGTTTGTCCAATGACATGATCACCAAACATCGCAGTGAATAACAGTCGATTGCTCGAGACTACTTTTTCTATTTTTTATACCTCTATATCCGATTTCTTTTGAGACCTTGCTTAAAATCAACACATCCATGTCAGGAAGTTCTCCTTTGAGAGGGATCAGCTCGGACGAGGGATATTGCACTGTATAAGTTTCCATAACATATCTCATGAAAGGCTCAAAATACTCTCTCAAGATATCCTTGAGAAAACCTTGGCTTCTGCCCACAACTGAGCAGATAAACTGAGAACCTGCTGAATTACAAGTTGCTTGATTTCACGGCTGTCTTTCGGGCTTTCAAGAAGCCCTAGGTAAAAACTGTAAAATGAACGCCGAAGAGAAACAATAGAAGCTGTATATGCTTATGCCTGTACATATGTACATGCACATGCATTTGTGTATGTTCATGAATATTTTCCTCATAATACGTGACTTATGTAGGGAATTCTTCTTTCTATACATAGGACTTATTGTCAAAAATTTGATTCTTAACCTTCTTTTTACTTTCACAGCTAGACCGTTTTAGACCGTAGATCGTATGCGTCAACTGGGAAAAGGAGCATTCGGTGCAGTGTACGCTGGAGAGTTTAGGGTTAGCCTAATACTATTAAATGATTTTGGAAAAAATATGAGCAGTGCATGATACGAATGATGTAAATGAGAGTGCTAAACAATAAATGCATGTTGATTGTTGCAGAACTGACTGACACGCATATTTATTAACACACGTGTATCTATGTGAACAGACATGCTACTTGGTCATGGAAACGTCTTTCCTTGTAGACTCGAAACGGTAACAGGGTTGCAGTGGCTGTGAAAAGTCTCCGATTGGTCTGCACCGATAAAGACCAACGACTTCCTTGGATCGCTGAAGTGGAGATGAGTCAGGTTCGTTTTCATTTTATTGTTTTTGTATTTATTTCTTCTTCATGAACATAGTACAAGCTGTGTAACAGCTAAATTTGTGCTTTTTTTGAAAAGCTTCAAGAACGATGAGAAAAGTGAAATGGAGTGCATAAGAGTGAGAGAGCAAAAAGTGAAAGAATAATGAGGAAAGACTCGAGTAAAATTGAATTGAAAAGCTCTTTGATGATTTCAATAGACAAATTAATAGGTGATAGAGGAAGTTCTGTCGTACGAAATGAAAAATTTATTTGCCCACAAGTTAAGCTCATACAAAAGCCAATTAATTGTTAAAGTTGGGGTGCCGTGGCCGCGTGCCTGTGATGCCCGACGCGGCACGCGTAGAGCCGAGTTCCACACCCAGCCCCAACACTTCCGGGTAGACAACACAGAAGCTTCTATGGAGCGCACGGCAAGGCTATCCTCGAGATCGCTAGGAGACCTAGTTGACCAGTATTCTACGTCATTCAAGAAAAAGACGAAAAACGAATCTAATGCTCGGATAGTGAGATTTACACAATAAAAATTGTGATGACCGATCGTGTAAATAAATAAATAATAAGATAAATAGTCAAAGCTGTCTTATTCTCCATCAAGACAATTCAGCCTCATATCCGACGAATAAAAATTCTGCGGCTGTTTTTCGATTCGGGGAAAGTTCAAAGGTTTCGCTCAATTTGGGGAACATTTTGGAACTTTTTACCTCTCAAAAATCTCCATCGAAGGGTATTAGGTAGTAGCATCCGGCGCGAAGTCTGGGCTCTACGGTCGATGTTCCAAAACCCGATGCACCAAAACCTCCCATCCAAACCCTCCAGATTTACCGATAGGCCTCAAAAGTGTTGTGAATGAGCGCGCAATTTACGTTGTCCATAGTGGAAGTGGAGCAGCGGGCAATTTGCTTTCTTGGACAGTTCCATTTCGAAGGCTGGTATATCGTTCGATGCGCAAGGGAAGGAACTTTCTGATGAGCTCAGAAATGCACAAAATGCATGTGTAAAAAACTAATTTTCTCAGGCAGTGCGACAGGATTTTTTCTATAATCTATTATTTTTCTATGAGAAGTGTTGCCGAGAATCATGTCGAGCTAATAAACACGGTACAGGATTCGCACTTCCTCTCTGCTGTTCCGGTTCAGACCAATCCATTCCACGTTTGGGATAAATACATGAAAATGTATAGGTACTTACTACCATGTATATAGATTGTACCTACCATCCAAAACCAGCACTTGACTGATCGTAAAATACTTGAGAAGCAGTGTACATGCAGATCAGTCCCACCTTTTCTCCGTGAAGGCCAGACAAAATACTCGTCATCTGATCACCGAGAAACAATTAAGATAAGTAGAGTCGTATTATAATGGTAATGCTCTTTGAGTCCTCTCTGACAGCAAAAGCTCACTGTGCAGATTTGATCTATAACATGAACGAGTGTATACTTTGATGGGCGCACATCGATTGATTGTAAGGTTAGTGTGACAAAGAAGTGGAAGAAATATCCTTCGATTGATTCAAGATCAAAAAATTTTTCAGCAGCTCAAACATCCGAATATTGTGCGATTTTTCGGATTCTCATTAAAAGCAGCTGAAAGTAATATCTTACTGATATTTGAGATGATGGACAAAGGCGCATTGGATTCATTCTGTCGGGTTTGTATTCTACACAATTCCATTTTCTCTGCAGTAGCTTTGTACGGAAACGCTCTATGTAAACAAGTCAACTTTTGAAATTGCCGATATTTACGCTATTTAGTAGTTAATTACTGTTTGGGAAAAGAGTCTCATCCAGAGGAATATCAACGCGGTAGCGTGCGTAGCGTGTGAACCAAATTTTATTTCTATGACGACACCCATGAAAAAGACGTTGTAAGAAGACCCTTGAGAGAAACGAGTACATTTATAAATTCAAATGATTTAGGCTTTCGAATGCTTCTTAACAGTTTTAGGAAAATTCTTTGTCCTGCAAAAATGGTCCTTTCAAACTAACCTTTACAATAGCGAAATTGTACCGAAACTTCTCAATCTCAGTATTCAAATATTGCTCATTGTTTCATAGAACCTGTAACGCTACTTAGTGTTAGGGGAACAACAAATGCACTGCAATAAGCTTACCTGTGAGCTTATAGAGGAAAAGTTCATTGCCGAGCAATATTCACATCGAACCCAACCTATAATTTTCAAAATAGCACGTGTGGAGAAAAGGTTACAGGCACCCTTTAGAACACACAATATCGTTGATTTAATATCTGATTTTGTGCAAACCAAGCCTTCTCGCCATCCCACCAACCCGATGATGTTAGTAAAGTGGTACCTGACTTGTCTGATATGCTCACGGCACTGATTAGATTTACTGGTACATCAAGGAAAGTTATTGAGAAGAATAAAGTGAATAGAATTACAGCTGTAATGTCATGAATGAAGTCGAACGTATTCTTCATAGATTGGTCAACATCAAATGCTATATCCTCTATACTTTTTGTGCTCAGATCTACGTTAACTGAAACTGTAACATCGATCAACATCGCTAAGGCGTCATCTAAGAGGGTCAAATTTGTATCCACAAAGATAGTAAAAAAATGTGTAATCTCTTCAGTCGTTAAAACAATTTATGTATATAAAAAAGAACAAAGAAAAAACACTCCTCTAGTTGATTTCTCGACAGCGATCGTACAAACATCACCTTAAGAGGCATGTGGTGAAATGTATTAGACTAGTCATCCGTCACATGCTGTTCCGTTGCTCGCTGTGGCTCGAGCGGCCATCAGCGAATTTTTCATTCCTTCCTATAGCATACAAGACTATCCCAGTAGGTCCCCCTTTCTCTAGGAAATCACTGAGCATCATATCTTCTTCCAGAGTTTTTGTGAAGAAATCGGGCCATCGCATCGGTTTTTCATAGCGGGTGTGACATTTTGCGATAACGGTTCTAGTCCATCGGTTGTGGTAAAAACGAAGTGTGTGTTCGATACGCTTTATCATGAATAACCTGCTGTGTAGAACGGCAGCTCCGATTTTTGATCGTTGAATTTAGTCAGAACTTTGGATTCTTCTTCTCTTTTTTGAGATACAGGATACTCCTAGCATCAACCTTCTAACTGTGCGTTACCAAGTTATCTTTGATTCTGCTTACGTAGTGACCAAGTTTCTATGGCATACCTTAAGCTAGGGGTAATCGCTAAGTAAAGGAGTTGGGCACGGGTTTGACGTTCTTTGTTTTCTTCACTACGTACTCGATGCTCTTAAAATCTCCAAAAGTCGCTAGCACCTTCGTGCACAATCCTGCAGCTGAGTGGATCATTATGATGGTTTCCTGGTCTAGGTAGAAGTAGCTGCAGCATTCGGACATATTCATTCCGCTGAGCGTGACTGGGGCATTTGAAATCAATCCGATTCTAAGAACGTGTTTTCGCTGAATTTAGTCAAAGTCCAATCTTTCCACAAGCGTTGTCGAAGTCGGTCAACTATGTTCCTCCTGCTTGATGCTTCGTTTTATAAGAGCAATGTCATCAGCAAAGCGAAGATAATGAAACTGTCAACCATCGATTTTCACTTCCATGTCGTCCTACTCTAATGTTTGTATGAGTTTCTGTAAGGTGCTAGTAAATAATTTTGGTCAGATGGCATTACCTTGTCAAACTCCTCTCTGTTCTGGCAGTATTATTGTTTAGGATCGGTGTCAAATCATTACATAGGTTAAGAACAGTCTATGTGTACTGAGTAGATTCATCTTGGCTGCTCAGAGCTTTCATGACTGCTTCTTTTTCAACTGACTCAAAAGCATTCTTCAAATTGATGATAGTGGGATGGAGTGATCTCTCATAGTTTTGGAGACGCTAATGAATCATGTTATCGTGTGGATTTAGTCTACAGCATTGAATTCTTTTCCAGAAACTGCATTTTCGCGTGACTGCCTTTCTTTCAGTGTTCTGTCACTTCGGTCTAGGACAACTCTAATGAACAGTGTATAGATGATACACAATAAGCATACTGGGCAATAGTTGCCGATATTGTGACATCTTCATTTCTGAACAGTGACATGGTCTCGCTGATTTGCCATCGACTGGGAGCCTTGCAATCTGAGAGGTAACGAGTGAAGCGCCTAGCTAGTGTGCTATGAGAATTGGCAAGATTCCCTAGGTGCTTCGGTCTCATTCTATCTAAAACAGTAGTTGTTCGACTCTTCATCGACATAACAGCGCGTCGAATTTCAGAAAAGAGACCGTTGACATAAATTCATACTCTTTTGTGACATATGTCGTAAGAGGGCAGGGCTGTTGAAGAAAGCCGAGTAGTAATTAGGGATGAATTTCTTCACTTGCCTTTCTGGAAGCTGTAAAGTTGTCCAGTCAAGCGCCGAAGTGCACTCAGCTTGGCCTTCTAATTGGTGGCATTTAGCTAAAAAAATCAGTCGAACACACAGGAAAGCAAATTGCATTTTCTATACAACTCCTCTACTTCGCGGCGATGAGGGCATTTTCAAATATCAGAACATTGTGTTGATAAAAAACGGGAAAAAAAGCAAGAAAGGCTGGAGTGTAGTTGCTAAAAATGATATTTTGCAGAAGATCAATTATCAAATGAGCGTCAACGAGACTGTGGATTGGTTGTGTCAAATTGCTAGAGGTATGGCTCATCTTCATGCTCAGATTCCGGTCATTGTTCATGGTGATTTGGCGGCGAGGAACGTGCTAGTGTGCAGTCATCCTATCGATGCCACCAGGTATGACTTGTTTCAGCTTCTTACTCCTCTTTGTTAGGTTCTTATATGCCTATGTAGTCTTTCGGCATTTCATCTTGAAGCATTTTTCGCTAGATGAAATACCTGCATACATGTCTAATGGATATAGAGAAATATAAACAAAAAAAACGTTTTATAGACAGAGTTGTAGTTCGTGCCAGTCACTAAGATACTGTAGCGAACACTGAAGAATTCATTAAATAGTTACGATATATAGATGGAACCGGTTAACTGCCATACTAACACTGTTACGGTAGATTACAGTACACAGGTTGGAAAGAAAGTTCTGAGGTATTTGTAATAGGTTGGGGAAAAAGTCCTGAGAAAATGCCTGTAACTTTTTGGGTGTCGGCCTTTTTTGTGTCTTTGGGCTCATTTGGAAGCCCGTCTTCTCCCGCGTTGATTCGTATATAATTTATCTACTTTTTGCGAGATGGAGTTAACAAGCGAGCAAATTAGGTTATTGATGATGCACGAATGGCAGTTGGGTTCAAATGAAATGAACATCTTCACCATCTTCATCTTTACCGCTTGTAACACATTCATTTATGCATCTATTACATCCATACAAAGACAAATGTAACAGTCAAAATACTCCCCTTTAACCTGAAGCACTTGCTGCCACTTTTCCTGCAAAAGATCGATTCTGCGAGCCACCGCTTCATTTGAACCCAAGAGCCATTCGTGCATAATCAACGACCTAATTTGCCAGAGAATTGGAGAAAAAACTCTCGCTTGTTAAGTCCATTCCGAAATAATCAGACTAATTATATACCAGTCAACGCGTGAGAAGACGGGCTTTCAAATGAGCCTAAAAGCACAAGAAATGACCTACACCCAAAAATCGTTTTCTCAAAACTCTCCTCACAATCTATTAAAAAGTTGAAAACTCACGCATGAATTTCAAGCAAAAATAATAATAAGTATTCTTCAAAATAAAGGACATTGTTTTCTACGACGCTGTGCTATCGGTCCGCCGAGTTTCGGATCTGGTCGATCTTTAGCTTGAAAGATGAAAATCTTCGTTGATATCATTTACTGCAGCTCGCTTTGAGACCCGTTCCCCAATAGTAACGCAGTAGAACTTCGACTGCATCATCGGACATAGCGGAGGCTTGTAACAAAGTGAAAATAAAGGCCAACTATATCTAGGCCTGCAGTGGGAAAGTCCTCCATAAGAAACTGTAGAAAATTCATGATGTGCATGGGAGTTATCTCATGCTATTGAAGTGCCTAAAACTTTCTTTCCAACCGTAATATGTATGATTATCAAAATGAATCTCATTTTCGATGTAAACATAATCATCATCGAGATCCGTTAGCAGCAGAAAACCAAGTTCTCCTAGGAGTGAGTTTTTGAGAAGCATATTTCAGGTATATTCTGAAAATCACCGACTTTGGCATATCGAAACGTACCCGTAGCGATACATTTGCCACCTATGATGATCCCAACAAAATACCGTAAGTAGAACACTCGCACAATATCTATGCAACAACAAAAACGTCAAGTCAAGCAGTGTTTGAAGATTCAAATGGTTACCACCAGAAGTGTTGAAAAGTCGTGAGATGACACCAAAAGCGGACGTATGGTCGTACGGTGTGCTAGTCCATGAGTTATACGGTATCGGTGAACCATACGGTGTGATGGGACCGGAAAAAGTTGTACATGCTCTAAACGGTATGCCTTTTTTTAGATTCTTAACCAATATGAAAATAATACATGTGGAGTTCCACTGATCATTTTCTTCTCCACACACTCATATACATACATACACCATCTACACCCTCAAATACACACATATACATACACACACATACCCACACACCGACTCATGTACATTTTCTTTTGCCTTATGTTATTAATGTTGACTTTGCTATAACAGAGATAAGAGTCGTACTGTGGCTCTTGAGTCCCATTATATGATTTCTCAACTTTCTACACGTACTTCTAAATTTTTTTCATTGAAAATATCTAAATTTTCGCATCGTTTAATAAATACACTATTTTTGCTACTATAAGTATGATCTCATAATTGCTATCTGAGCCAACTTGTCATGTGGTCTGTTAAATGGGCTCTTGTACAGCCCGATACACGTGTTTCGACCTTACAGTCCCCTCATTCTGGCACATTTCTTCGTCTTGCCCATCATCTGTGGGTGCTCCAGTCCCCAAACTAAGAGTTAGTGACGCCGAACGTTTTACACTACACTGCCGTCAAGTGAAAATCACTATAACAGCAGTTTTGTACACTCGATTGCTCTTGGCTGGTTATTTTGAAATATATTATACCGTTCTCTTCAAGTGTTTTCTTGAGACCACGCTCAAATGTCAACATATCTCATAATTGCTATCCTATCTGATTGTAAGGTCGAAGCACGTGTATCGGGTTGTACAAGTGCCCATTCAACAGACCACATGACAAGATGGCTCAATAGCAATTGTGAGATATATTGAAATTTAAGCGTGTCTTAAGAAAACACTCAATAAGAGCGGTATAAGTATGACCCTTTCTCATTATTACTTACAAGTTGCCTGAATATTTTGAGTTGAGAAATTAGAATAAAAAAAGGAAAAAAGCAGCGATAGTAACTTTTCATTGCGCTGCTAGAACAAGTTCGTTATGAATAATTTCACCAAGAGAACTAGTCTTTAGAAACAGTTTGTACTCTACCTAAAAAGCTGTTTGACTGGTAAAAACGTATCAACTGGACAGATTTATTTCTAAAAAATCAGCTAACTGTCTCTCCTCTTCCACAGTAATCGCATTTACGGACTGAAGCATGTTTTACCAGATTTCGACTAGACTTCTTCGGAGTGACTCATGTTCAATCAATCATTTATACAGAAGTGTTTGAGTACCTCATTTTCATCCCATGAATCAGTCCATCCCGACATTCAGTGACATACCCTGCCATAAAAAAAGAAATAAATGTCGCAAGTGTGATAGATATGCAAGCTGCTTTTGCAAAAAAAATGAACAAAAATGATAGGTGTACATATATGACCTCCGCCGTTTCTTTGCTGTCATAAAAGTAAAAACAAAGAAATGCAAGATTTTTTTTTGAGATGCGTTAAGAACGGTAGTTGTTTATGTATCTTTTATTTACAAAATATTTCGCATGATTGTTTTAATGAAGTTTCAAGAAGACAACTCTTGTACCCGAAAAATTCCATTGTTTCAAAATTTGCTAATTGTAATTTGAGTATGGTAATCAAGTGCTAATTTGACGGCGCAATATCGGGGGAGTAGGAAAACTAAGGTAAAACTTCTTAAAACCTTCCGCCCCTCACACGTCCTTTCTGCACGTTTTCGATCGGTTTTCCTCACACATGAAAGCGCTGAGCGTTCTCTCATGGCTCAGCAACAATTGCAAATTCGTGTCCGTTTTGGTTTTCATACGACTTTGTGCAATTACATATCATGACTCGATATTCGTTTCAAGCATCTAGCGAACAATTATCCCATGACAGTTCCATCTCAAAAGCAAATAAAGGCAAGTTGCTTGTCAAGATGTGAGAAAATGCTCTGATGAGCAATACCAAATCATAGCAATTTCAGTCAGTTTCGATCAACACACCTACAAATTAAAGTTTCCGTGAATGGCGTTTTTCAGGTAGAAAAGTCGCCATCTTCAAAGTCCCATAAAATTAGTCATATGAGATAATTTGTATATAAAAACATGTAAATAAATAGTGTTTCTAACGCAGTTTTAAACAAAATAAAAAGTTCCCCATTCCTTCTAACCGCTTCTAGCTGTAGAATGATGTTACAAATAACCCATTGCTGTGCAGATCTCAAAACATTTCGTCAGCGACTGAATCCCATTTTACCCATCCAGGAGCGCGTGCTCTATCCTTTGCACCACCGACGCCTGTTTTTGACACCACTCTTTCTACGCTACAAGGCATTTATTTGTCAGCAACCAACCGTCAACGGTTTGGCCCTGGTAGTTGTCATCTACAAGAAAAAGAGTTTGCATATCTTTATAATCAATATTATTACAGCAAAAAAACGGCGGAGTCATGTTTGTACACGTGAATAATTTCATAAACAACATCTACGTAGCCATCCTCACTATCATTCAATCCATAACAGATGGACATCGCTTCGAAAGACAACCAAAGATGCCGCATTTTATCTATGACGTCGTTCTACAATGCTGGAGACGATTGCCGGTCGACAGGCCACATTTTAGGTCAGCGATTATTTTAGCGTACAGCGGCTTGGTAAGAAGAAGGCATCATGCTGCGGAGTACAAATTATGCTTATTGATTGTTGACGCAGACCGATCAATATGAGCGATTTGTCTCACTGGGGCGTCTATTCATTTTCATACATGGTCGTCGATTTCAACTACAGCTGTAGAGAATTTCAGAGAGATCGAACTTTATCTGCTTCCACACTATATTGAATACGAAGCAGCTCATATGGATATTATTCTGAACGAATTCGAAAACAAGAAATAGCTAATTCAAAAGCGAAAGACAAAAGCATAGTTGAATCCACCTCGCTTATCGATCGGCACTAACTTTTGTATAATTAGTGGTGATTGTTTTTTGCGCTCGGAATGTTGAGAATTTCATTGTAAAGCATTTCAGTATTAAATAAAAGCTCTTAACCTTTGTTGATGACAAAGGCAATCAATTAGTGAATGCGCAAAGGAGTTGAAGTAAAGAAGGTGAACAAAAACAATAACATCGGAAGGATATAATATGAAACCTTTTAAGCCACTTTACTTGATCCGTCTTCACAGTGTACTTTTTTCACCATGTGAATCTCAGTACTTCTAGCATTCAATACGACATTCGTCTTTTTCTTGAACGTCGTAGAATACTTGTTAAGCGAGTCTCCTTGCAATCTCGAAGATAGCCTGGCTGTGGCATTCCATGGAGCGTTGTTGTTGGCCACCGAGAGAGTTGCGCGGTAGAGCTCGGCTCCGTGCACGCCATGACTAGCACCACAATCAGTCGGCCACGGCGTCCCATAATATGAAACAGAAATAAGGATATAAAACTCGCATGAAACTGCCTTTTTTGGACTAAATTTGCGCGAGATTCGTATTTCAAACACGAGGTTTCACAACACTATTTATTCAAACAGCTGACGTTTGGTAGTTTCCCTTTCTTCAGAACCTGGAAAGATCAAGTTGTCTAGAATCCAGCTTACCAGAGCATCTTCATCACTCCTTTAAAAAATATCACCAGACCCAGATTCGACTGCATCAACTACAAAGTTTACTTTCAACATGCTCACCGCTTATTATGAGTCTTTCACTGAGTTTTTGACGTGGAGACCACTGGGCAGCGATCAAATGGACTCCACCTTCTTCATCAAAGTAATCTCGTAATCCTCGCAAATAAATATGCATGGATTTTCGACTCAATAGCACAGACTTTTTCATAAATGTTTCAGCTATTTTATTTCTAGGTGAACGGGATGATTAAAGCTAGAAAACTCTCGGCAATGATCAGTCACTGAGGATTGCACCATGCATTCATCTTAAATTTTTAACTTCGTTTGAGGTGATTCAATGCATATCTGGCCTCTACAATAACTGTCTGATACCACTTTACCGAGCTCGGAGGGATGGATAGCTTGGTGAGCCATGAGCGCTAGATCGAACATTCACTTCGTGGCGACGCAGAGCATCTCTAACCACTGAGTCACATGCGCTCTTACGAATGAGATGATTTTTCGCTTGAATCAGAAGTTGGCAACGAGACAACGATTAGCGCTAAGGCTTGCCACTGCCTGCACGTCTAAGGTGAGAAGTTGTTTGAAGTGGACCGTTGCTTTACTGTCGATACATTTGGTCGCCTCCCCTACACGACGAGATCGATGCACTTGATTGAGTGGTCAGTATAGATCCTTTCTTGAACGTCCAGCAAAAACCTCCAAAAATGGATACATTAGGAAATGGTATTGAAAGCCAAGCAGCAGGAGCATACTAAAGCACTACTTCTCTGCTCATCCCTTGGAGTCGAAAAAGCACTTGTGCAACCAGCAACTGTTTTGAACGGGAGTTGAGGGAGGAAGTAGTCAACTACTTTTGACACGAGAAATAGCCCCTATCGAATGTCAACGAGAAAATTGCCTCTAACACTTGAGTGAAAGGGAACAGCCCTATAATAGGACATTAAAACGTCAAATCTAAATGAGAAGATAACTTTGAAACTACCAATCCTTATATTAAACGAAGCATGTGCAGCAATTGATGTCTCAAGAATAGTGGCCTGAAAACTCTGTGGAGTTGTGAGAATTCTAGTTAACACATTACGTTGTCAGTTGCACGGAAACGCGTGTACGACCGTTTGTGTAAAACAAGGAAGTGTATGATTTGTCCTGATGGTAGAGAGGGAGACTGCATGAGTTCAGTCACCTTCACCTGATCTCTTGTGAGACATGTGGTGCACTTGCGTCCGCGTAAGACATGTAGGTGTAAAGTCGAAAAATCGTACAAGTACTCGACATTGGACAGAAGGAGATAACAGTGGCGACTCTGACGTGGTTGTGCAAACTCTGAAGCACAATTTACAAATGTCAATGCGGAAAGCTCCTGAGTTCTTTTGGATGGATTTCAAAAGTTCAAAGATGAAGAGAATGAGACAATGTTTGAACATAACAGATGATGTGGGCACCTTGTCTCAGATTTATTTCTAATTCGCTTAAGGTTCATTTTCCATCATGTGTGACTATACATTTCAACTAGCCTAAACATGTTTGAGCGGCGCGTTTAATACAGTAAATAGACACGAATTTTTCAGATTTCCACTAAATGTAGAAAGTATTTACCGATCGTTGCATACGGTCTGGTATAACACGTATTCTAGGCTCTGAAGAAGGCGAATTCGTTGATACGTATGTCACGAAAAGAGAAATATCGACCTCGCCCAAGTTTTGAGTCAATTTTCAGCCTTCGTGTCAAGATTTAGTAGAAGTTGAACTTTTGAACTATCACATAAAGCTATTTAAATCACTCCCGGATTCATTACCATTATCGATTTCTACCAAAATGAGTGGTTGCAGGATCTACTTATCCAGATATCGGCGACTTTTCAAACAGTCTGTGATTCCTTTTTGTATATGGAAATAAGGGTTACAGCAAGAGTTGAGTGGCATACAAAACCATGAATGTCGGACTAGATTTGAAACCGCATTTCACCGTTTCCAGGGCGCCGAAATGAATGTTAGAACGCACCCTCGGAAAGAGTGAAATGCGGATTCGAATCCCTTCTGACTTTTGAGGTTTCAAATATCACTCAAAAATATGGGCTACATATTTATAACATCATACTACCGCTAAAAGCGGCTAACTGAAATGAATTTTCAGTTGATCAGAGCAGAAGTATTCACTTAGCTGGAGTGCTTTTCTAAGAGACCGATTATAGAGGTCATCACAATTATTGCTCCAGAAAGTTCTTCGAATTATCAAAATTACGTTTGGGACGAACACATCTGGGCTCAAAAGCAAACAGCGACAATTGCGCGAATACTCGTTGCGTTTCACTTTGCAGTGGCACATAAGAGTGACTAGCTAATACATAAAATATGCTCATAGATGAAGCGTCATGAATGAATCGTTCACGATTGCCTCTCTGATAACATTGAGATGCTCATTGGTTAGTGGCTATATGGAAGTGAGAAGCTGATACGCACGCCATCGGTCAGTGCGTCAATATTATGGAACAGACTACTCGCTTGCTATTGCCCAATGTACCTAGAATAACTCTGAGTCATCAGCTATTGGCTGATTGGCTGATAGTGACCATTCCAAGAAGTAATACTCATAAACTATCGACTTAAATACAGTGTCCATTCACATACGGACTAGAGGCAATATTTGTAACTGCTGAATATTGTGGAATTACAGTTCCCAAAAATTCCCATTCACGCTCAACGGAACGAAAATCTCCGGATGCTCCAGTTACGTCTATCTAGGTCGTTGAATTAACATGATGAACGACCTAGCTCCATAGTTGATCAGGAGGAAACGAGCGGCGTGGAGAACGTTTACGAGCATCGAATACGTAGCGAAGAGGACAAAGGACGTCCAACTCCGTGCCCACTTTTTCAACTCGAAAATAATCCCTGCCCTTACGTATGCTGCGAAACCTGGCGGCTACGTAAGCAGGATGAAAGATCACTTGGCGTTATTAAGCGCGCAGTCAAAGGTCGATGCTAGGAGTATACCGTACCTCGCAAATGAGAGAAAGGATCCGAAGTTGCGACCTACGTCAACGATCGAAAATCAGAGACGCCGTTCAACACGCCAGGATTTCTGAAAATGAGGTGGGCCGGACACGTGATGCGCTTCAACGACAACCGATAGACGGGGGCCGTTACCGACTGAATTTCTCGGACATCGAGAGCTCTACAGGAAGACCACCGACCCGATGGTCCGATTTCTTCACAAAAAAAAAGATATGATGCTCAGCGAATCCCCAGAGCGAGGAGGACCCATTGAGCTACTCTTGCACGCGATAGGCAAAAATGGAAGTGTTGCTGGTATCCGCTCGGGTCACTCGACGATCGACGGGACGACAGGTGATCAGGTGATATAGTTTAAATAATGTTGCCTAATTTTGACATTTGACCTATAATTACATACTACCTCACCAAATCTATCAAGTGGTCAAAATCTGTTCTTTTTTCTTTTGTTTGCTATACTTTATATTCTGATAGAAAGTTTCAAGCGCTTTTAAAAGTCTGGTAAAGGCATATTCAGTGGTATACGTACGTTTCAGCGTATTCTCGCCCGCCTCATTAGTACCATATGCTCTACAACTCGCCACTGCTACTACTAGCAATCGACGGCGAAAAAATATTACTCTAATCCATTGAAAGGATCACTTGATGTGGCGCTCTTTCAAAGCGATTGATTGTCGATTGCATGGCTTGAGACGTTACGAAGCATATGCAACCATACCTTCCAATAGACTATCTTGAGACTTCGTTCACAGATCTATTATGATCTGGCGGAATGTTTTAAGCCTTTAGAGCTAGCCGATTGAAAGGTATTGTTACAAATGCTCCGTAACCCGTAAGTCATGCAATCAATTAAAAGAATACCACATTGAGCAATTTTTCCACTTGACCTAGAGTGATACTTTTCGGCGTCGATTGTTAGTAAAAGCAGAGGCGAGCCATAGGGCATGTAGTGATGAGACATACGAGAATACGCCGAAACGTACATATACCACTACGATGCGTCTACTAGACTTCTCAAAAATTTTTTTGAACAAACTATCAAGATAGTCAATTGCATGGTGTGGTAGATTGATTTTTTCTTCATATTCTTCATTTATAAATATCTGAAAGCACAGATGCATACACATGCGGACACATGTGTACACATATTTACACATATACACATACACACATGCACATACAAAAACGCTACAAACTAAATATTGAATTTTATTGAATAGCATCTTATGGAAAAGTAAAACTTGCAATGTTACAACCGGACAAATTGGAATAGTAGGGAGAAATTTCACAGTACAGTATGAGCATCAATATTCGAATTAAAACTTTCCTACTAGGTCGACTCGCTTTGCGAGAAAATGTAGGTCTACGCGTTCAAAAATCAAGGTATACTCAATCATGAAATGCCCGTTTGTTCAATGAGCGTTGTTTCTAAATGATTTTAAGCATATCGACTGGTACTGCCTCTCCATCGGGATCGATACGCATATAATCTACTTATATGCAAACTATAAATAACTCTGAATAAACTATATGATGTGGAACACAATGGAAATCCTCTCTACAAGTAGCTTTCTGTGTCACTGAGCCGAACACTACCTAAGTTGGGCCCATGAACATATTCATGGCTTCGCCAGGAACGATTGTCATTCATGGAATTTAGCGCCGGATGCGTTGCTACATTACTGCTAGAGGATGGTCGTCGAGAATTGTTAGCTATGTGGTAATACGAACGTGAATGTTCTTCTGGAGACGTGGATGACTGTTCACTCAACTTGTACAACGACTGACTACGAGCTGGCTCAGCGTTCTCGATGAATAGACTTTCCATTTGGCGATGAGCTGCTTCAACGCCGTTGACTTTATTGCGAATCGATGCCATAGCTGCTTGACGAACTTCAGAAGATGCACTGCAATGATCGTGTTATTGTTCTCTAAAAATGTGACGACTATAATGACTTACCAATTGATGTTTAGTGTATGTCAATACTTCTCCGACGGCCGGGACCCCCGAACCCACATTTTGACTCTCTCCAGATCAAAGCGGTGAGCAGACAGGCTTAGAAAGAGTGGTGGGCAAAACAGGCTTTGGTAGAGCTACGAGTTAGATCACGCGTCCCTCGTTAGGGTGAAATGCGGGCTCGCGTCCCGCCTGACGCAAAAGTTCTGCGCATCACTTAACATCATTTGGTTCTGTGTAACATCATGACACCGCTATAAAGCGATGAATTAAAAATAGTTCCTGCCTTAACTTATAATGTTACAATTAGTAACAATACTGTATACGTCGAATTACATAGCAATAGATCACATATGTCACATTCTCTTGTATCTCGTGAGGCGATTTGACAAGAAGCTACATATAATTCGCAATAATGTCCTGAGTGATAAACACCGTCTAAGCTCAAGCATATGTAATCCTAGTAAGTAGGAGGAATTAGGCAATATACTTTTTACGTTTTATTTTTCTCATAGTCTCATGGTGTGTTTGTGCATATCGGGATAGTATCCTGACCGGAGCCAGAAGCTTATGACCAAATGACTGAGTTGACTGAGAGCAAAACGTGAGAATGGCGTTGATGTTAAAACCAGCAAATAGCTCGCACGCCTACTATAAGAGAGACTAGATAAGTATGTACTGAGCCCCCACAATTTAGCCAAAGCTTTCTGAAATCACACATAAGAAGAGTAATATCAAAGCCTTGAATAAAAGTCATAAAATTGCTCGGCATGCGCGATTAGAGAGAGGAACGCGATTTTCTCATTTGATTATGTTCTCTCCATCTTCGAAGAAAATTCGGATTATTCTTCTTTTTTTTTTTGGGCCAATGTTCTTCTATACCCTCTTTCACGCATTTGGCGCATAATAAAGTTTTTAGAGAAAGAAAGACACCTGCCCCTACGCAATCATACTGGTCTTGGCATTCAATTGTAAAAATTTGCACAAAGGATATTGGAAAAAAATCTCTTGTTTTAACGTTCTCTCCATTTCACACAGAAAATTGAAAATCTTGGTATAAATAAAAATTAGAATCAACGAATTCTTGTGAAAACTTTCAAGACTTCAGAACGGTTCACAAATATGTTATCAGGAATATAAGAATAGTCGGAAAACAAGTACCAAATTACTTGTTGCTTATGCATCTTGTTTTACACTAAATGTCGAAGGCACACGCTTCGCGCATCAAAGGAATGAAACCCAAGGCCCCTGTTTACGGGTTAGGTTAGATTTTTACTTTTATTTTTTTTTGGTCAAAATTTAGGTTGCGTAAAAGTTTGTGGTGTTTTGGTTTATAAAATGAGACTCTTAAATGAAAGTTGCATGTTTTAGTATCGTTTAATTGCGCATTTTCTTACGGAACATTTAAGCAACGACCTGACTATCATTGCTCCAGAGGAGCTGATTATGGGAACAAAATGCGCTTACTGCACAATGCCAAATGCACGAAGTGAAATTGGCTAAGTGATCGCAAGAGATTATGAAGCTTGAGGCGACAATACTTGTGAAAAGGTGGCTAAGAAGTGGGTCGCAAGCCAAACTGAAGATCACAGCGTGAGGATCAGCCGCGCTCGGATCTTTCACAGAATTGATCGTCAAGCTGTCCTTGAGATGACAGACGACCACTTAACTATACTTTGCCCATATACGCCATTTCTGTATGAGTAACAAGAGAGTATGTTCTAGAGAGCTTCATTTGAAGCAGTATAGGCAAGTTGAGCGCATGTGGCGCAGTGACGCAGTGTTAGAGGTGCTCTGCCATGGCACACAAGACAAAGGTTCGATCTCGCGCTCATGCTCACCAAGCATCATCCCTCATGGCTGGTAAATTGACCAAACTGTCTCAGCTTGTCTGAAAGATAAGCAGCAATGACTCGGTATAAGGAGGCCGCCGCGAGTCATTGTGAGGCCAGATATGCATTCAATCACTCAACGAAGTTGAAAATTAAAGTACGATGCGTGTGTGCCTTCCTCAAAAATAGATCAAACGCTGAGAGCTTTAACTTTTATAAGCTTTAGCTCTATACAATGGACATATTTTGTCGTATTGGCTTTTGTCAGTGGACATGCGCACCATTTCTACGTGCTCAACGGACTTTTTGGTTGGACGCCCCACGGTAATTTATAGGAGCAATGACATTTTCCCACCTTGCCGAATGATATCAAAGTCACCACGTACATGTGGTTTTGAAGGCCCGTCAGTATATCACACACCTCCTGCTCCGCCATCTGCTTTCGATCGGTAGCTTCCTCTATTTATAATCATGTGAATAAATTCTCTCTTGAATGATTTCTTTCACCAAATGACTTATTTTGATTTATTATTGTTGATTCGCACAAAAAACACTCAGACACTTATGCGTTGCGGAGATAAGCTACAGAAAGCTTTGTAAGAGCTACAAGCGTATTTCAGAAGGGCTAATAAGTAGTAGCATGGGCGCCTAGTCAAGTGGTCATAATGCTCGTTGCGGCGCGGGATTGTTCCCCCCTCCCCCAATGTACACCGGCGCTTAACAGTAACGCCTTATGAAACGCCACAGCCAGGCTATCCTCGAGATTGCACGGAGACTTGCTCAACAACTATTTTACGGCGTTTAAGAAGAAGATGAAAAACGAAAAGAATGCTAGAATCATATCAGATGCTATCCGCACAGTGAATGGAAACGTATGAAGAAGGACCAATAAACTTTCAAAGCGTGTGAAATAAATGCTGAGAATTGTGATCGCCTTCGTAGGATGTGATTTTCCGTGGTGAAAAAGGCGGACTTTGAAGGTATACGTTTCCTTTTTTTTAAGAAACACCGCTGTAGAGGTCTTCTCAAAAATATCCACATTTTTGGACAATAAAGTGCTTCTTATATCTGAACCTTACAACATCAAAACGTCGATAGATTCTCTGTAAAAAACGAGACAATGGGCGGGCGATAATACTCAACATTACGGAAGAATTTTATTCTTCGGAATTTTTTGCGACATAAAATTTATGGTCAAAGGCACTGATCAGATAAAAATTGGGATCTGGCTCAAACTTAGCGAAACACAACATTATCGCCGTTTTTTCGCACCTTCTAAATCATTTATTCAAATTAGATCATGATCAAATGTATGATATCACAAGTGATTTGAGATCTGATACGATCACAAGATTGCGCAGTTTGCTGATTTTTACTTTTTCAATTATGCATTTTTTTTTGACTCATTTATGACCACAATAGTGCTGATATACGAGTAAAATCGAAACTGAGTAGACTCTGAACGCAAGAGTATCTTTTCCAGCAAATGTCTTTCTACTTTGAAGGCAGCATATAGACTACTACACAGCTCAGAGAAAGACAGAGCGAGGGCATTGAGGCATAGTGAAAAACGTAGCGAGCCCACGGAAATAGTAATCCCGTGTTCGAAGTCACCTCAGATTCCGAGTTTTTGCTCGCATCTCAGACTCGTGAGGTTATATTCGCATCGTCACAAGTCGTTACAATAAAAATAAATAAAGTTAAAAATAGGCTCACTTATGATTGGCATTAATTTGAGCAATGAGCATATCGGCAATATGACGTAATTCTTGAATATCATTCGTCAGTTGTCGTCGTTCCATCGCACAAATCTTCCTCCGCATTGAGGCGTGACTTACGAAGCTCTTTCACTTTTCGAGCAAGTTCCTCTATACGATAATTCACCTTAAAAGCACACGTTTTAATTGGCAGTTGTCAAGCAATCATTGGCCAACTCTAACTTCATAAATTAGCCAAAAAGAGGTTGAACTCATCTTGCCACTACCGTACTTAGCGCATTTGAGCAAATAGACATTGAATATTTCACGACATGTTCGGCAATGACTTTTTCTTCGAACTGAGTGAAAACAGAGCAAAAAGACACTTCAAACAAAAGGTAACATTCGCTTCACCTCGACTATAGTGGTATTGAATGCTTCGGTAACGTTAAGCTTGGCTTCGTTTTCACTAAGAGCTCTACACAATCGCCCCCACGTCTGCTCCAGTTTCTCATTCAATCCTACCTGAAAAGAAGTGAGCACTCAAAATTAGCATAACTTATAATCTTTCCGTGCTTTGCTCTTCTGAATCAACAAACTGTTCAACCTGTGTCCTGAAATAGACTTATTAGAACGCCATTAGTTTTCATTATATATACTAGATTTACTCAGTCTTTTTAATCAAAAAAATGACCGCCTTCTTTTTTAAAGATTCCGGCGATCTCGTTAATAGCCGAAATTGCTCTCACTAATCTAGTAAAGCGAAAACATCAAAGAAAATGTTACTGGATAAGTAGCGACAGTTGAGATGATCAGGCTATATCGACGAGTGCTCAAGGAAAGTGCTGTCTTTCAAAATCGCACACTTTGATGGGCGACGGACAGGTGCTCAATGCGATATAATGCTCACGTTTAAGAAGCCAATCGACTTTTACGAGCAATGCATGACTGATATTGGAGAGTTGTAGAACAGGTAAGCACCTATAGGAAAGCAAAAGCATGCTAAATAGGAAAATCGCACTGAAGCTAAGATAAGGACATTCATTGATTGTGCCTTGGAATGAATGTGCTCAGACTGCCAGGTGTAAAATTGTGCTGGGACAAATATTTAGCGATGCTCGTTTGAGGCCGTGTATCATGTTGAGGGTTAGAAATCTGAAGACCATGAGCTATGCGTATTATGCCACTACTGCGAGGTTTGTCAGAAAAGAGCCAACTAGAGCAATCGACTCAATGATAATATTCTAAAGATCGGAATATCATATCATCTACTGCTTTCTAACAATTATAAAGTACACACTGATTATTTTAAAAATTTATCATTATTGATTTTTCGAGACTAATTGTTGATTCTATGAATAGATTTCTATTTGAAAGTAAATTGCTGGCCGTGTACTGATTTAGGACTTAAGGGGAAATTGGTGTTGATTCGTGCTTACTGGAGTTGTTGGAAATTGAACAAATGTTTAGAGTAGAAAAATTCACAAGATCAGATATGAGAAACGAATCAAGGATATACATTTCAAATTTTCGATTGTGATGACTGCGCGTGACATTCCACTGTTTTTGTGACGATAAAGTACCTTCGAATCCAGACATTGTTATAACGATTACCAATGAAACTGCTATAAAGTTCAAGCAGTGGGCTAAATATTCCAAAAGCAAAACGTAACTTCTTTTCGTTGTTGCAGTCGCATTAAGGAGGCCTTCGAACAAAGCAAGCCTAGAGTTAAAATCATGTTTTCCAAGCTCCTCCAGGACGTCCATCTACACGTTGGGCGGATGTGTTCGTTGGAAGAATTAAGGAGCTGTACTCGCAGCTCCCGATTTTATTTCAGATCACGGTTTAACACTCGTAGCAGCCTCCATGCTCAAAATAACCACCGTCATGGATGACTGTCGCTCAGCAGAGACGAATGGGAATATGTGCTGGGGTCCGCCACAATTAGCGAAGACGGACCGCTCCAAGTACTAAGTATAAAGTATCAAGTAAGTAAGTTTTACAAGCTACCAAATGATTGAAATATGGCAAAAGTTAAGCACAGGCAACAGCCGAGAAAACAATACACACCGAAGGCGTAACGTCATTTTCTTTTTGCTGGTACATCACAGTAACAGAACCTTTTCGTAAACCAAATGCAGTAATGAAATCGCCGTTCTTCAAGCCTCAAAACTACTACTAAAAGCCTAGTGAAATAGTCTTGTTCGACGTAAAAAGCTTTCAAAGAATGATTTACCAAATAGAATAAACGCCACCTACAAAGAAATTCATGCCCATTCAAGCTTCCAACTTCAGTGTCGCCAACGGGTGATTGCTGAGAGGCACTAAAATCAGTAAAAACGGCTGAGTGAAAGCTAAGGTCAGGGTTTCAATGACGCGGCGGAAAACTTAGTAAGCAGTCAGCATGGGCGATCGCGGGTCTGAAGCCACTCAGGTCCCAAGTTTTGTTTCGTACTTCAGTACTGCTGTAATCCTCAAAAGTGAATCAGGCAGAAAATAAAAGTCGCATATCGTGGTGTTATCGCAAATCATTCGTTATAAAAGAAACTTGCTTTGAACAAGGAAAAAGTCTAAGTACCAACAAATCTCTTCTTTTAGATGCACTCAATGAGTGTAAATAGTTCTGATTAACTCCATGAGATCTTTATTTAATTATATTGTTATCAAAAAAAGTTTTGCTTTAACAGGGCCTTTTCAAGCATCCAAATCCTCTTCGCAAAATCTACTCATCACAGGCGCTATAAAGACGCTTTAAGCCATAGCGTCCACAGCTGTTTCCAGGACAAAATTAGCTGTAATTCACTCTCATCTGTCTACCTCTGAAATCTTCTGGATTACGTCTTCATAATCTTTTCTAAAAGGTCTAGAACTTCCTCCTTACTTGCCATGGTCTCATATCCATGTCATAATCAAATTTACATAGATTACTGGCTACTATCAATAATTTATCACAGTAATGATAGTGATATCAAAACCTTCCTATTGTTCAGAGGAACCGGTGTGGTGTTTCAGTGCGCCGTTTCGGTGCATATCG
>JAHQIW010007265.1:0-48179 GCA_019055375.1 Parelaphostrongylus tenuis
TCTCTGAAGTGTCAAATCAGGAAGTGGAAAACGGAAATGAACCAATTTTGCGAAACAAAATCCTCTTTTGGCCGTAAGAGGGTACTACGAAATCCTCTTTGAAACCAAATACATTTTTGGAATCCTTAGGCTTGGCACTATCGATTGGTTGCCAAAATTTTGAACGAGATACTTTGATCAGCGAGAAATGTTGGAATGAGAAACAAACTTTTATTCTGCTTTTTTAGCGCAGCAATAATGTCTTTTCGGAAATCAAATAGGCCCTTCAATTCTCTTTATTTAAGCTATCAAACGGTTAATCTGTTCCTTGAAATTGACTAAAAGTTAAGCATTGTTTTCAAAGGAGTCGAAATAGGGTACGGATAACGAAAAAGTACCAACATTTCAACAGATTTTTCACGATTTTAGCGTATCAACATCGTTGGTTGTATGTGGAAGAGCTTGGTGTTTGCAGACATTACGAAATAGGCCCGCGCGGACAAAGTCATTGTAAAAAATATACAAAATTAGTGATAAAACGTTGGCTCATACATCAATCAATGCTACATTATTACTCAATAAATCTTAGTGTTACTATAATAACCTTCCGTCTATTCATCAAAATGGATTAATGATAGTGTAGTTATGCTATTAGTCATCATATTATTTTCGGCACTAAGGCGATAAATACAAGTTTATAGCAGAAGTAATTAAAGTTGAATGATTTTGATAGCTTTAAATTACGCATTTTCTTGAAAAGATTTTGGTCTACAGCCTGCCTATACCTGCTTTGAAATAGAGTTGTCATTGAAACAGAATTATTTGCTATCATGCACGATATACGAGTAGGGTAAAAAAGCTAGTGAAGCGGCGCGCAAGAAATAGAGCTTAGGACGATGACACGGTTGCAGAAAAGATGGCTAGGAAGTGGTTTGCAAAGTTCAAAGCTGAAAAGAACAGTTAGGAGGATCAGTTGCGCACGAGCCGTCCACATAAGTTGATTTTTTTACGAATTCCCACTTGCACTTTCCCTTATGCGCCATTCGTGCCACAAAATCGAGCTAAAATGCTTAGAAGAAAATGCGCAATTCATTGATGCCAAAATCACGCTATTTCAACTTTTTCTGGTTTATAAATTTGTATTTATTGCTCTAGTGCCAAAACTTATAGTACAACCTTTTAAGTAGAAGACACATTAGAGTTGTCCGCTAATGATAAGCATTAAAGCTCAATCCAAAGTTTTATTCAATCATAAAGCTTGCATACACATCCAGGAAAGAGATCGGAAGAACAATGAGTCTATTCTTCATCAGTGTCAAGCTTCTTGTACAATTCAAATACTACTGCCATAACGTTTTTGTAATCTTTTGCTGGTTCAAGGAATGTCGCATGATCGACGTTCATCTTCAGTTTTTCAGCCAGCTGCACTGCTAGTACAGTGCATAGCTTAGGCTCCATCAGTTCAAAGAGATTCACCTGAAAACATTATAAAACTATTAGGATCACGTTGACTACCGTAACATGTTATGGGTTTGACCAGAAACACTAATAATTTCATGCACAAAGAAACTGAAATGCTGAAGATCATTTATTATTCCCTTTTAACGCCTTTTTTCACAATGTTACGCAATGTATTTAAAAAAAAAGCCTAAAAGAATTGAATGGTGAACGAAAAGCTGACCTCATACAGGAGTCAAAACCGCGTTTCACCCATACCGAGGGCGCGTGCTATCGCTGCACCACCGAGGCACCGTTTCGCTATCACACACACTTCAATGTCCCTATCATAGCCATTATTCACCAATCAACCACCGATATTCCTTACCCGGCGAAAGTTGTTATAGTTTGCTGGTTGACAGCTATTATAGAGACATTGAAGAATGAGTGGTAGCGAAACAATGCCTTGATGGTGTAGTGCTAACATGCGCCTCCGTCATGGGTGAAACGCGGGTTCAACTTCTGTCTGAGATCGGATTTTCGATCATTTTTTTCATCTTTCATTCAGCTTTCACATGAATCACAGCTTTTTTTTTACTGTGCAGGTCCCAGTTCACCATTGAATTTGTCTCCGCGCTCGCTTGTGGATTTCAACTCTTCACAAACGTCGTAGAGTACTGATCGAGTGCGCCTCCTTGCAATCTCGAAAGCAGCCAGATTTGCACGTTCCGTTGGGCGTTCGCTATTGATTGCGGGATAGTGATGGTAGGCTGTGGGATCGATTCCTTGTCAAACTGCGCCGAGCATAACTAACCACTTGACCACACATCCCGAAAAATTCATATAGAATTTACACACAGCAAAAAGCCTTTGTCGCTGATCAATCATTCAAGGGCATGGAATCAATTTTATCGCTCTATTTCAGAAGTGATTGAAGATATATTTAGTCAATACAACTACTTCTGAAAGCCTAATATTCTATCGAGAGTTAGTGTTTCCATCCTGTCAGACTTAGAGCACCTACTTCAAATTTGACAATCTTAAAAAAGTAAGCGTGTGCACAAGCTAACAGATAACCACTAGGCTACAATTTTTTTGCAGCAATGTGATTCCAGAGATCAATTCTTAGTTAGCATCAATTTTGGTCGACAAGCTACTATATAGTGAAGAATTGTTCTCGCGATTTAGTGCAAGGTACCAACAAAACATTTGATTCATAATGTTTAAGTTTTTGGAGTGATTCATTAGGCATAGAATCAATGTTACACTTGGATAGTAAGGTAAAACTAAGCTCATCATTTCAGGTCTAAGGTGATGGATCAAAGCACAGAAAGCACGCCATCACTCCAATCCGAAGCAAAATTTGTGACACTTATAGTAGAGTATTCAGCAAGGCTTAAAAGAATAGTTTTTTGAACTTTCCATAAATTTGTTAAAAATGCAAAATAAGCGAGAAAGTACTATTGAACTAGCAATCCTACAAAATTCCCAGCTAATTATGGGGATGAGCCATCAAATTGACATGGCTCCAAGAAAAGATTCGGCTAATTCCTCACTTTCAACGTTGTAAAATCAGGCACAATGGTTTAATATTGTATTTTACATTTCTTGTGATGAACAAATATTTTCCGTATCTCGTTAGTACTCCTTCAGCACCTTTGGAAAAGTCTCACATTGCTTGAGCCCATGCCAACAACGCATTCCGTTTTGAGCTACACTGATATTTCTCCATAAGATTAGTCCATAACACCTCGTCAGCAGAAGCCTTCACCTCACTCACTTCGAGTAATCTCCAAATTAGTCAAATATCACGTGCTTGCTTCGTAAGGCACAAGAAATGAATTATAAAACTTTCGATGTTGATCATTCCGTCAAGAATGCGCTAAGACATTCCATACCATCAAGCGTCACGAAGCTAGTTAACTGCTTTACATTTATTTACGGTGGAATGACGATGTACCAGTGTAGTCTTTTCACACTCTCAGAAAAGTTTGGTTTCACTCATCAATAGTCGCACAAAGATTGTCGTCTGCTATGAAACAAAACTGATCGAACAATCTCGTGTATACTGTTTAGCATATCTAAGTACTGCGCAAAATCAATTGGTTAAAAAAAAAGAGAATCAACCTCTTCAATTCGGCCTTTGCCTCTTCACAATACTTCTCAGCGACTTTGACCGCGACAATGAAGTATTCCACATCAGCTTTGTGCGAACGGCGTTCACTCTTAAGTTGCATTAGTGAATAAACTAATAAAAACATTTTAAGATCATTTTCAAGTTTCAATTCTTTTTGCTTATTAATAAATACGCAACAACGTGCATTCAAAATAATTCCATAATTTTGGAATTATTTTGACTGTTTACCACGAGATTCAAAAACAGCCGATGCTTATGAATTAATTTTGGTTTACCAGCCGAAATCCATAGACTGAACCGTGGTGATGGATCAGTGTCATTGTACACTATGCCATCACCACATACGCCTCCCTCCTTACTACAATGCAGACTCAATGTGGCGGGGTCACTGACGAGGAGGCTGAAACCTCTAAAACACCGGTGTATGACCCTGGCGTACCAACCTCGTTTATGCTTATAACATTCTTTTTTGGAATTATTTTGAATGTTTATCATGAGGTTCAAGAACAGTCGATCTTATGAATTAAAGTGCATTCATATCTTTCGTTTCGAGTGTTTTCTTAAGACCACTGCTCAAATTTCAGTATGCTGATAATCATTATTTGAGCCACGCATGTCAGCGGTCCATCAATGAGGTATATTCAGTGGTAAGTGCATTCAGTGTGCGTGCATCTGAACTTGTCATTTAACTCCCGATCACAATCAAAATTTTACGAATGGGAGATTTTACTGTAACTGGTAAACTCTTAAGAGTACTTTCCTATCAATCAGCAGTAAACTATTTTCGTAGCTACTTGATTTATATCTATTTCTTGAGTTAGGTTTTCTTCGGTCTTACCAAAACAGCTCATATCACACTGATCTAGATGGTTATGTCGTCATCACCAAAACATATGGGTTCATCACAAATTCCATCCATCATTCCCAATGGTGATTTGCTTTGTTAAAGGGCTACTGCCGATAAGCCTTATTTCCCTCCTAGAAGTCATGCTAAGCAGATGATATAGCCAGCAATCCTAGGCGCTAAACACTTTCCTTCAGCCAGTAATCGTTGAGAATGCCCGTCACAGCGTCAAGAGCCACATCACATTCATCTTTGCGCATTTGTCGTGTTGACTGCGTTATTGTACGAATGAGTGTATTGCTTTGGTGTATATCACTACTTCCGTATTTCAATCGCTTTTGAGCTTCCACCTAATTTTGATGTATTTGATCTAAGAAAACGTCATAAAAGTCATACGTGGTCGATCCAGCTTAGTCCTACTTTGTGCCCTAAAGTACTCCTTTAGTGAACTAGTGATTTCACGGTGCTTAAAACTGTCTCGTAGATCTATCTCAATCACTAGCAACTTCTGCTTCTGCTGTTTTGTAGTATTAATCCCTTTTGGCATCGAGGTTGAAGACGAAAGATCATTGAGAGAGGTAACTCCATCTAGTGGACTTGGATATATTTGCAAACAGATCGATGCACAACACGACGCCTACTTCTTGCATATATCGTAACAGGACATTTCCTTTGCAAACAATAAGGAATGAAGCTGTAATGTGCCGCATTCCTAACCCACTGCTTTTTGCAAGCCGATATCATGGAGTAGCATGAGCTGGACATTACTTTGTTCCACTAACGACGTTTATCTTAGCAGTGATCGCCCACTGACATCTCATCGCCAGATCTATTGGACAGCTACTTATGACAAGATACTAGCTAAAAGTAAAGTCTCATATATTCCATAATATTTGGGCACTCTTCCATACTTAGAAGGCCTCCACAATCGATCGCATACGTTTGTGGATTGTACAGCTATGCGATTTTTGGGTTTATTATAGGCCAATTACGACCTTTTCGGTAGATTTACTAGTACTTGAAACAAGATCCAAATATAAAACCCAATATCGTGCACATTTCAGATCACTTTATTTTGGTAAATGATCTCTCAATATCAGTCATATCAGATTTCAATACCTAGAAACACCACCGGGCAATAAATCGTATCAAAAGGTCATTTGATAAAAATCTTGCCTTTTTTGTGCATTATGCAATACGATTTCAACCTCACATTGAACCGAAAGAGGGATCATGCATTCCAAGCTTCAAAAATTTGAACACATACCTCGATAACCAATTGAAGTCTTTTCACCTGACTTTCCAAACAACCGATTTTTTTATATAGCTCATCTGATATTCAGGATTGATGGCTCACATCAACCCTTTCGCAGTCGATGAGGTTGCTCTCAGACCCGGACTAAAACATGAGATTTACAGAGAAAGTTCAAGTCCAAGCCTATCACTTTCTACAGTCTGTGCTGTATGAAACCGCACATTCTATAAGTACAGTTGCTAGAACATTGCAGAGCTCATATGTGAGCTTAGTGTCATGTTGGAAAGAAAGTTCTTGGGCACTTGTGCAAAACTGAAAATTGATGCGTGAATTTCAAACAGAAACAATAATAATTATTCCTCAAAATAAATGCCATCGCTTTCTACAACTTTGTGCCATTGGTCCGCCATGTTTCGGATGTGGTCGCATTATCATTCCTTCAATTTCGATTCAAAGAACTTTTGAAATGCTTCTCCAGCTCTATCGAATGTTTCAAACGGCGACCCTTTATGAAGTGTTGCATTGATTGGAAAAGGCCAAAGTTGTATGGAACGCAATATGGACTGCAGGCGGAATGCGGCAGAACCTCGACTCCATTAAATTCATCAAATTAGTCTTTGGTCTTTTAGGCAATGTGCTTTCTGGCGTTGTCATACTGCAACAGAACGCGCTTTCCGTTGACCACAGCGGGCTAATTTTTCTTAGGCAAAGTGAAAAGAGCGACGAATAATATTTGGGCCTGCAGTGGGAAAATACCACACAAAAGCCGTAATATTCTCATAATATGCATGGAACTTATCTCATGTTTGTCAAAGTGCTCCAGAGCTCTCATTCCAACCATACTACTCAATATTCAGTAAAAGGTTATGATTAAATGACCAACTACTGGACAAAGTGTACAATTCAAATACAACGAATTTTCGTAGACCAAATTCATGACCGGATTTTTGTAATCATTTGACAGCTTAGTAAATGTAAAATTTGATACTGTATTTTACTTTCTGCGGGGCGTTCTGGCAGGGCTGTAAGTACGAAGTGGTTCTTCTGGATTGGAACGGTTGCTGAGTTTGACTTGCTGGTATTTGCATGTAATTTCAACGGACAAAGTTTCTTCACTGGATCTTCTGCAGTCATTCATTAGCATAAGTGACAACGATTTCAATACCTAACTTTTCGAAAGAGCCTTCCTAATTTGCCGAGCGAACGAATGGAATACTTCTTTTTGCCCCGGAACATTTAGCTTAGCCTTTCTAATCACAGTGAATATACTGGTAATCACTGTTGCAAAGTTCTGAGGACATAAGAATTTTATCTTTGCAGAGAGATGATTCATCACCAAGAAAACTAACATAATGGCATCTCGAGTACATAGTGTGCTCATGAGCTTTGAAATTATGACTTTTGAGCGATGGATCTCTACTTCTAGGGGAAACATACTTTTTATCGTCGATGTTACAAAACTGTAACTTAGAAACATATATTCTGCAGTGCCGAGCTCTTACAAAAAACTTTTATGAAGACTTTTCTAGTGTGATGCTGGGCCGTAAGAGCGAAGAAATATATGTAAGGGAATTTAAAGGCGTAGAAAAGCACATTCATTTCTGTGTTGAGTAGCTCTTCGAAAATAATAAACATTGTTGTGCTAGATTTCTACAACATCCCAACGATAGTAAGTAACTTACCTAGAATATCTATTCAACAAAAACAGCCGAAACAATTCCTATGGGTCAACAATTTACTCTTGCTTCATAGAAGTTGCACTTTTGACATAATCAACAGTTGGTACGTTTCCAAGCAATTAGCAGTTAATATGTTGAGTTAGGAAATAAGTTCCCTAACACCAGCTGAAATTCTAAAACTTGTGCATAAATCCATTTATAACTAGCAGTAGTTAGTTTTCAAAACAATGACTATCACTATCCACGGTCTTCTGCCAGCGATCTGCAAGCTTCCGGATCTACTCAAAATCGTTATTTCTTCGGCTTTGAATCAAAAAACTTCTAACGTGCCTCTTCAACGCTGTCAAATGTCTCGAATCGAAGTTCACGCAGAAACGTTCCATTGAGCAGAACTGGACCGTATTCGGACGACGTAACATTTGGATTGTAGACTGGGTGCGTCAAGACCTCGTCTCCTTCCAAGTCAGCAACTTTTTCCTTAGTCTTCCACGAGGTGTGAAGTTTGGCATTGCCTTACTGAAATAGCGTGCGCCTTCAACGGCGAACGAGACTGAGATCATAACTTTCAAATCGCTTGTACCACTTTGTACCAGTCACATGATTCACACTTCCTCCACCTTTGGTACGGCAAATCTCCTTTTCAGCATCCTTTGCTGAAAGCAAGCTTTTCACAATCTGTGTCTTTGTATGGTTTGCAACGATCATATAAGGTAAAAGAAAACGATGATGAACTTGATCAGTGACTTGTTCACCAGCGGCCGCCACAGGTGAGGCAGCTAATGTTTATTTATTTGTTCTTTAATTGTCTCATGAAGAAGCTTGGGAAGACAACTGATTGAAATTCACAGGTTCAACACCATCGCGACGAGGTGTGAAAGTCTTTGGTGGTATCGAGGTTTTTCCAAAATAAAGAAAAGGACTACGCTGCGAAACTACCAGTTTCTCTATCGCCGTTGAATTCTTCAAACATTATGAGTGCAAGAGTTTATAGCTAAGCGTGAGATAGAAGATGACGTTAGTGTTGATACCTACAGACGAAATCTTATCAACTTGAGTGATTAGATCGGTTCTTCGTGAGATCTCAAGCAAACAGTGAGATCTCCGATAGTCACGCTGTCAAATAATCACAAGCGGTCTAAGCAAAAGCTCTACACGCAAAAAAGGAAACATAAGTTCGATACTCAATCAGAATATATTTGATGTGACCGCTATTGCGGTGGCATGATTTTACAGCAAACCCAATGATGTAGAGTGGTATGAAGAACATTTGCGTCAGCCGGGATCTTGCCTGACGCAGATGTTCCACACCACTCTACATTATTGAGTTTCTTGTAACATAAGTTCATCCAGCAGTACACATCTACACTCCACAGATTGCGAAGTGAAAAGTACAGATTTCCAGTAGAAATAGGCATCCTTTACACCGAAAACACGTTTGTGGGATCATTTTCTGAATGACAATTTACTTTTTCTGGCTATAAGGTTCACTAACCCTTTTAAGATCGTTAACAAATTTCCTCGGCATCTCTAACCACCAGCGTGGCAGCCCTGAACGGTCTGCTCCACCTCTCTGCATCTCTCGAGAACGCATTGAATTTATTATTGCATTATCTGAATTGCATTATTATTGCTATATTCTTCCTGTGACAGCATAACAAATCCAAATATTACATAACATATTAGAAGGACAATAACGCAATAGAATAGTACAATAACTCATCCAATGCTCTTTCACGCTGGAGCTAAGAGATGCATGGTGGATCCACGGTCCCAAGAAGGCTAAGTATCAAAATCTCGCCATACAATACAAAAAATCCCCCTTTGAAGTTGGAAAAAAGCACTTTGATAGCAAGATGTTATCTTCATTTTCATTAGTAAAACGCACTACAAAGGTCCTATTACAAACAAAACGCAGCGTTAGGATAGAAAATTCTCAACTAACTGGATCACTGCAAGACATAGATGAAAAGAAACAAAAGTCATATTACTGCTGGCAATGCAATCTTTCTCAGAATGGGTGATTTTCTCGTTGAAATAAGGAATTTCTTGACATATAAGCGTTTTTTATAGGTAAACATTCTTCGTAGAAGCACTTTTTGTGGTATGCTATCATTGCATAACAATAGTATCACCTCAGAAACTAAACTCACCTAATAAATTCCCACATTTTCATTTCAACAGTATCGATAATAGCTACCTGTCGCTGCGGCAACGCACGCCGAAGCAATCAGTGTCCTTTCTAGAGGACACTTGAGACTCAACGGGTTGAGGGATCTTATAAATCACTTTTAGTTATAAGCAACCTCATTGCACAATGCTGACTTTTTTCCATATCCTTCGACATCTCCTCAAAACTTTTATTCAGGATCTCTGATAGTTCACAACGAGCTCCAAGGTTACGACGCACTGACCTTGCGCTCAGGTTCCGAATATCACAGTCAACTATGAAGAAAGTCGGCATAAATTTATCTGTAGATCTAAGAAATAGAGTATATGAAGGAGTAAACTGTGGATAAGGTCTCATGTTTACCACCGATCATACAAAAACCGCTTAGGAAAATGCATATGACCTGAGAACTAGAATTAAAATCTTCTATCCTTTTGAAGAGCTAAATAGATATTAAAAACATTATAAGCTACATAACAACGTAAAAACCAATCAGTCTATCACTTTTATTGAGTGTTTTGGTATCAATGTCAAGTGCCGAGTCCTTGCGACCATTTCGAAGATGGGTATTCTCATAAGAAGCCGAACAGGCATCTTCAGAATTTCCGTACAAAAGGCTGCAATTAAGCGAAAAAAACAAAAGATCAAGAAACACTATTAGAGTGAATGTTGGATCATCAACTAAGAGACAGAAGCTCACTTCGCGCACTTATGACTTTAAATTCAGAAACATTTTGATTGCGTTGACACATTCCTCTATCTCAGTACACAGCTTTCGTTGCCGAGTTTTGATTAACGATATGATAAACAATAAACGTCACCAGCCCTTTTTGTATTAGCAAAAAAAAATAAGCAAGTCGTTTCTTCATACGAATGTAGAAGTACGAACCTTCTTTGAGCTTTCCTCTTTCAACTGGAATACACGGAAATAAAAACAGGCGAGCTGAGCTTCACGCCAAACTCGGGAATTAAGGATTTTGTGCTACTGATTTCAACAGCCACTATAGCTGTACAGAAGGGTGGTGACTGAAGAGCATAACACAAAACTATCAGATCCCTAGTTTTATTCTTATCTCACCACTGTTTTCGTTTAAGGCTCACTTAATACTTTGTCATTTGAGTAAATAGTAGACTGTAAATAAGAAGTTCAGGCTGAAATACACAATAGTGATGAAATTCGAACGTAAACACCACAGAGGCTTGAGCAATAGCCACGAAGAGATAGAAAAGGTGAGAAAAACAGCATAAGCAGAGCTAGCTAGACTAAGATATCGACTAACGTCATTTGATTCGCAAAATTTTGAGCTTTTATGATATTTGTTGGCTTTCCATCCAGAAACTTTGGAAACTCCTGAACTAATCTCCGTCTTCAGGTAATCCAGAGTGATCTGCGGGATCTGTTGCAACTTTATGTCCGTTTTCATATCCAGACTTCAGCGTTAACAGCATATGCGGACTGTTTGAGCAATACATACGCCTGTAGTTACATTTATATATATATATCTATATATATATATACATATATGAAGAGCACATGTGGCGCAGTGGTTAGAGGTGCTCTGCGTCGCACGCGAGGTCAATGGTTCGATCTCGCGCTCATGGCTCACCAAGCCATCCATCCCTCCGGGGTCGGTAAATTGGTACCAGACAGGTCTCAAAGTTGTCTGGGAGGATAAGCAGCACTGACTCGGCTCAGCGGGAGGCCACCGCGAGTCATTGTAAAGGCCAGATATGCAATCAATCACCTCAAACGAAGTTAAAAATTGAAGTCGAATGCATGGTGCATCCCTCAGGGATTGATCGACGCCGAGAGTTTTACCCTTTATCCTTTTATATATATACATACATAATGTAAATACGCATATATCCAAAATCATCTAAAGCTGCTCTCAATCATCCAAACAATCCAAACCTTAATCATCCAAACCTGCTATTTTTAGGCAGCGTTTAATAGCTGTGCTTATTTCGTTAGAGATAAAATGCAGGAGGAAAGAAACCTTATTTTCGCCACACTTGCCGTTTGGAAGATAGAATTTCCTCTAAATCTAACCTGAGAAGCTCCTACCGTATCGTAGCCATTAAAGATGGCTATTTTTCGCACCAAGCTTAAGGATCCTACCTTGTGTTCTTTTCCGTGCACACATTTTACGCTGTTCGGAAAATATTCTTAAGTGCGCGTTTTATGTGTGAAGGATGTGCCGATAGGTATCCAACCAAAATGTTTTTGTTGTTTGGTTTACGGTACCATTTTGTACTGCAGGAGTTTTTCGACAGGTTGACTTTAACGTTCAAAAATGTAAGCCAGTTTGCTTTCGGTATTTCACGGGTGAACTTTATGTACTCTGACTAATTGTTCAGCAAACCAAAGCATTTGTTTATCTCCTCTTGGGTTGAGCAGACGACAAAGCAGTCATCTATGTATCTACAGTAGAGTAACGGCCGGAGATCGATTATTGAGCTCTCAACTTCAGACATAAAGGCTATAGCAAGTGTTGGCTCTAGTCGTTGTCCCATTGCCAGCCCTCTGATTTGAGCAAAATAGTTCCCGGACCATCTGAAAATTGAACAGTTTAGGCACTCTTTAAAGGAGCCATAACCTGCCCAGTGGAGAAGCCATACATGTTTGTGGTCCTTTCGTGCTCTGTTAAAAGTTCGTGTATGGCTTGCATTGCGGATTCATTCGACACGTTTGTATAAAAGGCGGTTACGTCGAAGGATTCCATCACGTAAGCGTTGTTGGGGGACGCGTTACGTAAATAGTCTAGGAACATTTGGGTGTTCGTGAGATGGTCTGGAATGTGTTTTAGTAATTGGACTAGTATTAGGTTTGAAAACCACGTTATCCTGTCCGTTAGTCCGCCTTCGCTGCTGATGATAGGTCTAACTTTGAAATTTGATGGATTAGTAGACAATAGATCATCAGTGCATACCAACTTTCAAGTTTAATAAGTAAGTTCAAGACGGGACATGATGGTGGATTAAGTTTTAGTTGAGATATAGCGGAAGGCTTTAAACCAGCCGAACTTGCTCTTACTACGAACTGTCCTCCCTTCTCACTAACTGATAATCAAATTGTTTTGGAATTTATTAGCTCCCGTATATGTCGCATGCCGCTTTTGTGCGCTGATGTTAGATTGGAACTAAACATTTTCCTACGGTAATGCTTAAGGAATTTGAGAAAACATCTTGGTTCATTACCTATAGCTCATCCTCCACTCATAAAACACGCACTTCTCAAGAATATGTTCCAAACAGCGACAAATGTGTGCACAGAAAAGGAAATAAGATAGAATCCTCAAGCTTGGCGCGAAAAAATGGCCATCTCTATTGACTACGATACGGTAAGAGCTTCTCAGATTAGATTTAAAGGAAATTCTATGCTCCCAAACGACAAGTCTGGCGAAGATAAGGTTCCTATTTTTTCTACCTTTTATCTCTAACAAAATGAGCACAGCTATTAAACGATGCCTAAAAACAGCAGGTTTGGATAATTCAGCAGCAATAGTTGAAATAGGCCCATAAACACTAAAGCGTCAATTAGTCCGCAACCGATTGTATGACCGCCTCTGCGAAACCAATGACTGCAAAGTTTGCCCAAACGGCAGAGACGGCGACTGTGTGAGATCGGGTATAATTTGCCTAATCTCTCGCGAGGCATGCGGCAATGAGTACAATGGCGAAAAGGGTAGGCCACTTTTCTACCGTGTAAAAGAGCACCTAGTTTTATCAAGAACATCTGCGCGTAAAACATTAGAAGTTTTTTGGATACATAGCAAAGGCCAGAAAATGAACAGAAAAGAGGAGTGCCTTGTAATCACGCGTGACCTCGAATCATAGACCAAGCTAATTTTTCCGGCCCGAGTTAGGCACAGCCCACTAATGCACTGACCTTAAGCGGCTGGTCTTCAATTAATAATTGATAGACGTAAACATCAAAGCGGTGAGTGTCTTAATGAAGCCTTTACTATGCGATCCAAACTCTTTTCTAACGTTTTCTGCTAGGGTTATGGAGGTTTTGGCTTAGTGAATTGTGGATCAATGTGATCTTTCCAGGCTCTGACGGAGGCTACCCGCCGAAACGTTGGCCACCTCGATTATTGTATATTCAAGCTGCATTACTGACTGTATTGTTGTATACTTCGCTAACATTCGATAAATAGTATCGATAACACCTGGGAACGGCTAAACAGAAGAAAATATTCATTTATTCAAACTATGCCGAGGTTAATAGATAGTCAGTCTTGGGACTCACAAAACTGCTATCTTTAGAGTCAGTTAGCTGGTACGTGGCCCGATACTCAGACACGTATGGGAGCGTAACACCATTCATTTAATATGACGGTTGACTACCGGCACTCGACATAATGGTCAGATATTTAATCACTCCCAAGTGTACCTAATCAAGTGGAATGCATGACGCACTGTTTAGGGATTGATTAGAACTAAAAGCATAGCCCTTCAAATTTACATTCAATTGAAATGTATTGTTCAAACTTGAAAAGACAGGTCGTTGTCATCTTTTATTTAACGAAATCAAAAGATATAGAAGTGCATTTGTTGCTTTTTGTTTAGGTGCTCTGATTATGTCAGAATTTGGTTTTTTTCTGCCTCTTCACGAAATGACCCTGTAACAATCTTCGTGGGTACTGCACCGTTATTCGCACTCTGTTTTGACCTCTTGAAAAAAATTATTTTCTGGTTGTTTTCATAGCTTGAGTAGTCATTTAATGGTTCAATTCAAAGAATTTGAGTAGTGTACTTCATATTTGAAACTGCTTCATTATGGCGCCGTGAGAACAGAAATAATTTTTTTAATGCTAGAATACTTTTTGCTTATCGAAGTTATCCTTTGAACTTTCAAGTAACCATTTGGTAGCATAAATCTCGGCAACTCAAGCAATATATTGGCTTTTGAATCGAACTACTTATTGTGCTGTAACAATCAAAAGAAGATTGGGTTTTGCAATTTTGGAGCCGGAAAATCGCTGTGGCATAGTGGCAATGTTCAATTAAACAAAGCTCAACATTCTGTTGCCTGCTGCAGCGCATAAAAAAGTCCGCTGAGATGCAAACTATCGAATGGTTAAATTCTGAAGAAAAAGCTCTGTCCCAGCGAGATATGATTGAATCAAGAGCATAATTTCATTCTCGCTGTTGTAGAACAGTAATGAAACTATCTTGAATATAAAATACACTATTGAAAATTTTTTTTGCGATTCAAGCTATCACATGTTTACTGAAATTTGATGAATAACTGTAAACCGCGATTTTACGGAAAAGTTGAAACACTGTGCGAATGACATAAAGTACTTCTCATTGTCTCAGAAAGTTTCATTTTTTAGACACCCAGAATGCCTAAAAGCTCAAATGATGATTTTTTCACTCCAATGGCAAATATCCGGCCATCGGTAAAAAGCTTGAGGTAGGCTTATTGTTATTTCAAAGAAAGAATGTTCAAAATCTAAGCGAGGTTGATACGCCAGAGCCATACACCGGTATTTCGGAGTACGCGCCCTTCTCGTCAGTGACCCACGCTCCGCATTAGGCCTTGCACTGTAGCAAGGAGAGAGGCGTATGTGGTGACGGCACAGTGCACCATGACACTGATCCATCACCACTTTTCAGTCGATGGATCTTGGCTGGTAGAACAAAATTAGTTCATGTCATCGACTAATTTCAAAACCTCGCGATGAACATTCAGAATAATTTCAAAGAAATATTATCATTTTTGAGAAGTTCCACCGCGATAGTTATTGACATAGATCAATGACCTACCGCTGAAGAAGTGCTGCTTCAGCCCACACCCTCCCAACTTAGCTTAGTTCTTCAATCTCTATGATTGTAGAGTAAGTTGACTCAATTCGAGCAATCGTAAAAAAAGGATTGCAGCAGGAGCAACAACAATCCTTTTTGTGCCATCGCTATCTAAGGGCGATACTGTTACAAATATACATCCAATAATTTAAATGATGCGCAAACTTAGGTCCTCAGACTGGCATGGAACCCGCCAATCACATTTTCCGAATTCGCTTCCTAATTTTCGCACTGCACTACTAGCCTGCCACCTGTAGTAATAATTTTTCGTGAAGAAATCGGACCACAGGGTCAGTAGTCTTGCTGTATAGCGCGTGATATCCCGACGAATTTAGTAAGTAACGGCAGTCGTCCATCGTCTGTCGTTAAAGCGCATCCCGTCTCTAGTCCACTTTTCGATATCATGGGGTGTAGAGCGGCGTCTCTGATCTTCGATCGCTGACGTAGGTTGGAACTTCGAATCATTTCCCTTATTTGCGAGTTACGAAGTACTTCTAGCATCGTTCATTTGACTGCTAGTTCAACAACGTCGAGTGACCTGTCATCCACTTTACGCAGTGACCTGGTTTCTGTTGCATGGTTCAAAGCAAGGATAATCGTCAAGTTGAAAATGTGGGCACGGAATCGGATGTTTTTTGTCCTTTTCAGTACACTCGCGATGCTCTTGTACGTTCTCCAAGTCGCTCGTTTCCACCTGCTCAACTCTGGAGCTAGGTCGTTCGCCATGTCAATTTCACGACTTAAACAGATGTAACGAGCATTCGAAGATGCTCGTTTCGTTGAGCTTGAATGGGGCATTCAAAACCTATCTGTCCCTCGTGAGCATCGTTTTTTGGATTTAGTTGAAAGCTAACAATCTTCAATTCCATATAGTTCTATTCTAATGTTCCTATGACGTTTCGGAGGTTATCAGTGATTAATTTTGGAGAATTTTCATGTCAAACCTCTTCGCCTTGTCAAACTCCTATTTCTACTTCGATGGTAATATTGCTGTAGAATAGCAATCTTTTGGTCGTGAAATCTTTATATAGCTTATGAGAGATTGTTATGCACCGAGTAGATTGACCGTGGTTGTCCGGAGCCTCTATAACCGCTTCTACTTCCACTTCATCGAAGGCTTTCTTCAAATTGATGAAAGTGAGACACAGCGGTAGTTTGTGTTTTTGTGAATCTTCTATGAGTCTTTTGATAGTGTGGTTTTGATCTATAGTGCTAAATCCTTTTCGGAAAACGGCTTGTTCCCATGGCTGCCCTTCGTCCATTGTTCCGTGGGTGGTGTGCAGGATAACTTTAGTGAATAAATTATGGGCAACGGACAGCAAGCAGATTGGGCGATAATTAGATATGGCGTGAAGGTTTCTCACTACTAGACTCCTCATAATATCAAGCCAAACTGTTGGCGATTGCTTGTTGAGAAATATGTGAGCTTTTCGCTGCTTGATAGAATTTTCTGAGTCTAATTCCTCTATAGATGTCTCATTTTTCTTCATTTCTTTCTTCACTCCATCTAGAGTGTGTGTGTGTGTTAGTGAGCTGTGCCATTATACTTTGATGATCAAATATTCTCGACTTTTGTACGATCACTCCAACTCTTCAGGATTCTGATCTTTGTAGTTGCACTGAGTTGAGTTGAGCTGCAGTGGACCACCTCCCGAATGATATTATACGTAGCGATGAGCAATTAATTAGAGTCTACATTACTTCAGCGGCAATGGATCCTGGCCAATATGTATTTCTGTTAACCGCGTAAGCGTAATAGTGTTTCAAAAAAAAAGACTTTTAATTCAATTTCCACATTGTCACTCATGAATTTGAGCATGGTTGAGCTGACTGAGGTTGTAAGACATTCGGCTAACGTTACGCTGCCAAGGCTTTCTTCTAAGCCACAACAGTCAAACCAAATCGTCCACAACCGTTCCTTTTGTGATGTGAGTGTTCGGCGTTACGTCAAAACGACTTCATCGGAGTGGATTATCACGCAATGAGATTGTCTTGATTAGGCAAGGTTTAGTTCTCTGAGAGTAGTTTTTGTTTTTGAATTTTTCTGGGAACAGTTCTCCACAGAAGAATCAAAGTTGCGGTTTCGCGCACGTTGACGTCATCTAATTACTGTTCGTTTTCGCGTTGTCCTTGCTCAGAGTGAATTCGGCTTTTCATACGCAGCCTTGACTAGAGTTAGGCAAATGTAGTGTCGCAGATTAATCGATAGTTATCATGCGCATACAAACTACTATTGGCTCCATAAGAACAGGTGATAGGATGGCTTGTGATGATTATTTAGATAGGTCCCAAAATGCTCATTCTAGTCCAAAGCAGGAAGTGTAACGGGCTATCATTTCCAGACAGTCGAAAAATTCCGTTGATTTTGGCATTATTCACGATGTTTCTCGATGACGGACCATTAAAACATATATATGTATATATATAAATATATATATATATGTATATATGTGCATACGTACACTTTCAAACATATATGCACCTACATATACATGTGTGTTCGTGCACATATATGCTATTTACATTATGTATATATACGTATATATATGTATATATATATATGTATATATATATATATATAAATGTAACTACAAGCGTATGTATTGCTCAAACAGTCCGCATATGCTGTTAACGCTGAAGTCTGGATATGAAAACGGACATAAAGTTGCAACAGATCCCGCAGATCACTCTGGATTACCTGAAGACGGAGATTATTCAGGAGTTTCCAAAGTTTCTGGATGGAAAGTCAACAAATATCATAAAAGCTCAAAATTTTGCGAATCAAATGACGCTAGTCGATATCTTAGTCTAGCTAGCTCTGCTTATGCTGTTTTTCTCACCTTTTCTATCTCTTCGTGGCTATTGCTCAAGCCTCTGTGGTGTTTACGTTTGAATTTCATCACTATTCTACTATTTACTCAAATGACAAAGTATTAAGTGAGCCTTAAACGAAAACAGTGGTGAGATAAGAATAAAACTAGGGATCTGATAGTTTTGTGTTATGCTCTTCAGTCACCACCCTTCTGTACAGCTATAGTGGCTGTTGAAATCAGTAGCACAAAATCCTTAATTCCCGAGTTTGGCGTGAAGCTCAGCTCGCCTGTTTTTATTTCCGTGTATTCCAGTTGAAAGAGGAAAGCTCAAAGAAGGTTCGTACTTCTACATTCGTATGAAGAAACGACTTGCTTATTTTTTTTTTGCTAATACAAAAAGGGCTGGTGACGTTTATTGTTTATCATATCGTTAATCAAAACTCGGCAACGAAAGCTGTGTACTGAGATAGAGGAATGTGTCAACGCAATCAAAATGTTTCTGAATTTAAAGTCATAAGTGCGCGAAGTGAGCTTCTGTCTCTTAGTTGATGATCCAACATTCACTCTAATAGTGTTTCTTGATCTTTTGTTTTTTTCGCTTAATTGCAGCCTTTTGTACGGAAATTCTGAAGATGCCTGTTCGGCTTCTTATGAGAATACCCATCTTCGAAATGGTCGCAAGGACTCGGCACTTGACATTGATACCAAAACACTCAATAAAAGTGATAGACTGATTGGTTTTTACGTTGTTATGTAGCTTATAATGTTTTTAATATCTATTTAGCTCTTCAAAAGGATAGAAGATTTTAATTCTAGTTCTCAGGTCATATGCATTTTTCTAAGCGGTTTTTGTATGATCGGTGGTAAACATGAGACCTTATCCACAGTTTACTCCTTCATATACTCTATTTCTTAGATCTACAGATAAATTTATGCCGACTTTCTTCATAGTTGACTGTGATATTCGGAACCTGAGCGCAAGGTCAGTGCGTCCTAACCTTGGAGCTCGTTGTGAACTATCAGAGATCCTGAATAAAAGTTTTGAGGAGATGTCGAAGGATATGGAAAAAAGTCAGCATTGTGCAATGAGGTTGCTTATAACTAAAAGTGATTTATAAGATCCCTCAACCCGTTGAGTCTCAAGTGTCCTCTAGAAAGGACACTGATTGCTTCGGCGTGCGTTGCCGCAGCGACAGGTAGCTATTATCGATACTGTTGAAATGAAAATGTGGGAATTTATTAGGTGAGTTTAGTTTCTGAGGTGATACTATTGTTATGCAATGATAGCATACCACAAAAAGTGCTTCTACGAAGAATGTTTACCTATAAAAAACGCTTATATGTCAAGAAATTCCTTATTTCAACGAGAAAATCACCCATTCTGAGAAAGATTGCATTGCCAGCAGTAATATGACTTTTGTTTCTTTTCATCTATGTCTTGCAGTGATCCAGTTAGTTGAGAATTTTCTATCCTAACGCTGCGTTTTGTTTGTAATAGGACCTTTGTAGTGCGTTTTACTAATGAAAATGAAGATAACATCTTGCTATCAAAGTGCTTTTTTCCAACTTCAAAGGGGATTTTTTGTATTGTATGGCGAGATTTGATACTTAGCCTTCTTGGGACCGTGGATCCACCATGCATCTCTTAGCTCCAGCGTGAAAGAGCATTGGATGAGTTATTGTACTATTCTATTGCGTTATTGTCCTTCTAATATGTTATGTAATATTTGGATTTGTTATGCTGTCACAGGAAGAATATAGCAATAATAATGCAATTCAGATAATGCAATAATAAATTCAATGCGTTCTCGAGAGATGCAGAGAGGTGGAGCAGACCGTTCAGGGCTGCCACGCTGGTGGTTAGAGATGCCGAGGAAATTTGTTAACGATCTTAAAAGGGTTAGTGAACCTTATAGCCAGAAAAAGTAAATTGTCATTCAGAAAATGATCCCACAAACGTGTTTTCGGTGTAAAGGATGCCTATTTCTACTGGAAATCTGTACTTTTCACTTCGCAATCTGTGGAGTGTAGATGTGTACTGCTGGATGAACTTATGTTACAAGAAACTCAATAATGTAGAGTGGTGTGGAACATCTGCGTCAGGCAAGATCCCGGCTGACGCAAATGTTCTTCATACCACTCTACATCATTGGGTTTGCTGTAAAATCATGCCACCGCAATAGCGGTCACATCAAATATATTCTGATTGAGTATCGAACTTATGTTTCCTTTTTTGCGTGTAGAGCTTTTGCTTAGACCGCTTGTGATTATTTGACAGCGTGACTATCGGAGATCTCACTGTTTGCTTGAGATCTCACGAAGAACCGATCTAATCACTCAAGTTGATAAGATTTCGTCTGTAGGTATCAACACTAACGTCATCTTCTATCTCACGCTTAGCTATAAACTCTTGCACTCATAATGTTTGAAGAATTCAACGGCGATAGAGAAACTGGTAGTTTCGCAGCGTAGTCCTTTTCTTTATTTTGGAAAAACCTCGATACCACCAAAGACTTTCACACCTCGTCGCGATGGTGTTGAACCTGTGAATTTCAATCAGTTGTCTTCCCAAGCTTCTTCATGAGACAATTAAAGAACAAATAAATAAACATTAGCTGCCTCACCTGTGGCGGCCGCTGGTGAACAACTCACTGATCAAGTTCATCATCGTTTTTTTTACCTTATATGATCGTTGCAAACCATACAAAGACACAGATTGTGAAAAGCTTGCTTCTCAATAATCATCAAAAAATAGCTGAATAGTTATTCTTTTTCGTCTAATTCACCACGCAGATTACTTCTTTTATATCAGTGCTTGATAAGTCAGTTTCCATGTCATACACGAACTTATATACAATATGTAATAATTCGTTCAATGCGATTCCTAGCTCACGTTTCTGCGGTTTCGTGTTCTTCTAAATTCAGATAGTTCATATTGATAGGCGAGCTGCTCAATCACACACTTTCATGACTTAAGAAGGAATAACTTGGGACTTGCGTTTTTTTTGTTTCTTTAGCAAATAGCTTCTTTCAGAAACCCACTCCCTGTTCTTTTGTTTTTGATAGTTCTGATTATTTGGCCCTTACGGGACAATGGAACCAACCGTCTGCGTCTTTATCAACCAGCATGTTATTCTAACAATGGTACCCTGAGTTTAGACGCCACTACTACGAACAACACCCTCCTTTGGTAGAGGCAACACGCTGGGGTTCACGGCCACAGAAGGTTGAGTCCGCGGTCCCGTAAGGGTTAATGGAGATGAGCCGCGTAGAGCGTAGTTTAGTAATGTAGCTGGATGAAGTCGCAATCACAGCTACTGGTATTGTGCGAGGTTACATTTGATCTCAGTGCATTTCTTGCGGTTGTGCGCTGTATGCTTCAAAACCTTGAGCAGTAACACAGTCACTGAACTGGTATAGTCTCATTCACTGTTTTTTGGTACTATTTCCCTATCTACGCCAGTACTCAGATCCGTGGGAAAACCGCTATTCTTGCATCTTTTCAAAGTTTTTTAAATCAATCTGTAGCATAAATCTAGTGAAATTCAACAAGTAACTCGTTTTGCAAAAGCGAATTACAGCACTTGAACTTTTCTGGAATTCGTCTTCAGCGTAGTTCTGCGTATATTTGGCGTATCATTTTGACTTATGCTTAAGGATTCTCTTCATGAATGCCGCGGAATGAAGTTCATAGCTTAGAAAGATGTAAAATAAAGACACAGCCACAAATCATTGGTAAGGTAATCCGACAAATATAATCAAAGGAAATCACAATCAAGACTAGCTAGTAAGGTAATTGCATGAGCTACAGCGTAGCTCGATAGTAAGCTACAACATTGTGCGTTAGAATGGCAGCAACCAATGTTATTTTATCGACAAATTTTTTCACCACATTGACAAGAACTTTGAGCAGAAACGCATGATTCTGATACTACGAAGAATTTTCTACACGATGAGATGCTTTTCGCGCTTTAAGCGATTTATACTCCCGGTTAAAATGAAGGGGCAGGACGAGTGTGAAACAAAACCTTATTCTGGATGCTAGAACTTGATAAAAAGGTGTTTTAGAACACTGGCGACGGCAGTAGCAACCAGAGATTTAAGCTTTCGAATGATTCTTAATACTTCCATGAAAAGTCTTTCTCCAGCAAATGAGATTGACATCCCTCCATCCCTTCAAAGTCGCTGAACTGGTGTTAGCCTGTTTGGAAAGTTAGCAGCATCGACTTAGTAGATAAGCGAGCCACCATTGTAGTCATTGTAAAGTCAGATGTGCGTCCAATTATCGCAAACGAGCTAACGAATTCAAGACGAATGCATGGCACATTCCTAAGGAAATGATGAACACCAACAGCTTATCCTTTATTCTTTTGGAGAGATTCCAAAGCAAACACTAACACAAATTAGATACTAATGATGACCAGGCAAAAACATTTGCTACATACAATAGTAGATGGTGATGTGCATGTATCGATGTAGCATATGGCTCAAAGTCAACGGATGAATTATAGTCTGTAAGAATGATTGGAGCTTCACCGAGCCTGCTACGTCAGAGACACACACGTGTTTAGAAGGTGTCGCCCTTTTCATCTTTCAGTGGCCCAGGCCTCAAACCGATCCGTTTCATTATGGAAGAATTGGGAGACGTATGTGCTGATAGCATATGAGATTGTGTTATCACCACTACTTCAATCGATGTATTGCGGCTAGTGGATACAAACTGATTCATCTCATCGACTTTTTCTTCCCACAGATCGTATTTGATGTTTATAGCTAGATTAAAAAACAGGGTTTAGTGCAGGGCCCAGGCCAATGATAAGATAAGGAGAGCGAGACCTGCGAAAGGATGAATGGTTCTGATGTAACAACCTCGGTAAGGCTTTAAACATTCAAACCAACTATACTGAATGTTATAGCAAGGTTAATAGACAGGCAATGAGGTGGATCAACGGGCAAAATCTCGACAGAAACGGTTTGTATGGCAGACGTTTAGATCGATTTTGAGATGAACTAAAGCGGGAGTTTTTTAAGGAACAATTAAATTAAAACAAATTGAGGAGAATAATGTGTTATAGATAAAGTGTGCACATCGCAGTTACGAAGCGTCCCACTGGATCAACACTTAGATACGTAAACTACATATTTGCTGAGCCAACACGAGATTAGCAACAGTTGTAGAAAAAGGTAAAATAGACAGTTCATATGATTCGGTAACTTTGATGTATTCGATTAGCGAGAAATTTCCCATACATTTTCGTTTATGCTCAGAATTTTTCATGCATGCAAGCTTTCGGATTTTGCTTAATTTTAGAGCAAATTCTTGCTGTTATTTTGATATGTACAATATAATACATCTACATTCGCCTTAAGACGATATTTTTTCGAGAGGAGAAAACGATTGTTGAGGATACGCGAGTTTTTTCTCGCGTTAAGGCAACACTTAAACCTATGCAACACTCGTGTGGCTTCAGCAACCGTTTTTGCGCTTGAGAGAATTCCGTCTTATAAGAATTGTGGTGTGGTGATCTAGAATGATTATCTTAGCACCTTTAGGACCTTGAAGCACCCACTCTGTTTCTCTTAAACCCAAGGTGAGAACGCAGTGATTGCATTATTGTGTTATTTTAACTGTATTATTGTTGTCATTTTCCTATTTATAACAACATGATAAATTTATAGCTAACATAATATAGGAAAGAAATGACAATAATACAATTGAAATAGTAAGATAATAGACTCAATCTGTTCTCAGTTTGGGAGTTAGAGATGCAGGGAACGTGGGATAACAGTCCCGAAAGGGACAATATCGATGACGATTACGACAACCGGTTCATCCACATCTTCAGGTTAGAGCTATGAAAGGTGAGAGTTTTAAAGCTACCAAGAAACGCTTGTCTCCACAAATACTTAAACTAACACGTCATCGTGGAGCCCGCACGAACAACAGGCAATCAGGATACCACGTTCGAATTTGTAGAATAATGCAGAGAAGCGATAGAAAAAAGAGATTTTGAAGAAAGAAGAGCAGCAGTCATGGATCGAAACTGCATAAGCCGCAGAGAGTCATCACAAAGCCCACCGAAGCTTATAGGATGCTGTCAAATGCTCTAAGAGTTGTATGGACAATTCGTATTATATCATCGCGATTTCAACGTGTCCACTTCTTTGGATGTATATGAGAGGAATTAGTCTTTGCAGACACTCCGAAACAGTCTAGCGCGGACGAAGTTAATGTAAAAATGAATGAAATTATTGACAACAGGATGACTGAAACGACCCAATGCCACATTTTTACCCCTTAAATCTTGAGGTTATTATGGCATCCTTCCGTCTATTCACGAAAGGTCACGGATGACAGGATCTATCATGCTATCACGTAGTTCCATAAGTTTTGATAATAAGGTGAATAAACACCAAATTTATCAGTGAGAATTAATTAAAATTACACGATTTTGGCAACATTCAATCATGCATTTTTTGAAAACATTTTGGTATACACCTCGCCTACACTGACTTTAAGACGGAGCCGTCGTGAGAATAAACTTGTTTGTTACCTATGCACGAATAACGCTTAGTTAGTGAAGCAGGGCGCAAGATTAATGAAGCTTGGGTCGATGATACGGTTGCAGAAAAGATGATCGGAAGTGGTTTACAAAGTTCAAAGTTGGAGAGAACAGTCAGATGATCAGTCGCGCTCGAGCCGCCCACACGAAGTTCCGATATTTTTACGCCATTTTCCACTAGCACTTTCCTCAATGCGCCAATCGACTAGCAGGCGAATTTGTTTTCGAGGCAGCTCCATCTTAAAGCAAATGCAGTCATAATGCATGCTTAAACGCTTACAAGAAAATGCGTAATTGATTTGATACTAAGGCCATTCAATTTCAACTTTTTCTAGTCAATAATATTGGTATTTATTGCTTTAGTGCCAAAAATTAGGGCACGATCTATAAAGTACATGACACATTGTAGTGAAGTTGTTCGTTGATGAGAGGCAATAAAACTTAGACTAACGTTTTATTTAATCATAAATTTTGCATGCACATCGAGGCAATGGATCGAGAGAACAATGAGTATGTTCCTCATCAGTGTCAAGCTTCTTGTACAGTTTGAACACTATTGCCTTGACATCTGTGTAACCTTGAGCTGGTGTAAGGAATGTCGCGAAATCAACGCGCATCTTTACTTTTTCAGCCAACCGCACTGCTAGTACACGACATAACTTTTGCTCCATCAGTTCATGGCGGTTTACCTAAAAGCAAAGCATTCTAAAACTAGCGGTGTCACGTTGATCACCGTAACATGTTATGGGTTTGATCATTCTTCTATAATGTTCTTATGCACGAATTAACTAAGAACATTAAAGAATTTCAATGTTCTTACTGCTTTTTCGCTGCCCAAGAGAATCCAGTGGGTGAGCGAAAATCCGCCCTTCAAAGCGAGTTTAACTCGCATTCCACCTATGTCTATAATAGGCGTGACCGGATAAGCAATATCGGTGGTTGGTTGAGAGATAATAGCTATAATATGGACATTGAAGAATGATGTGTGATATCAAAACGGTGTCTCGGTGGTGTAGTGATAGGATGTACTACTGGTGCGAGTACTACGCAGGTTTAGCTCCCTGACGTCGGTACATTGCTATTTTTTCACCTTCCAGTCAGCTTTGACCCGACTCACAGTTTTTTCCGCTGCGCAATTCTTAGTAAAATCAGCACTACATTTATATCTTCGCTTGTTTGAAGATTTGAACTTCTTCACAAGCGTCGCAAAGTATTTTTCAAGCACATTTCCTCGAAATCTCGAGAACAGCCAGGCTGCTGCGCTTGGTAGGGCGCTCGTTATTGATTGCCGGGGAGTGATGGGAGGTTGTGAGATCGATTACGTTTCAAGCCGCGCGGAGCATAACTAACCACACGGTCATAAGTCACATATCCCAAAAAATTTATATAGAATATACTTATAGCACCAAAAGTTCGTCATTAATCAGTTACTCAAGGACATGGAATCGATTTCAATCGTATCATATTAGAAGTGATTTAAGACATATTGGTCAGTACAAGTACTCCTGGTAGTCCATTAATCTATCAGCTCAGTGTTTTGATCTTCTCTAACCAAGAACACTTATTTTGGGTTTGACGATCTAAAAAAGAATAAGGGTTTGCTTTACTGCGAAAAGGAGACGAAATTATCAACTAAGTGTGGGCAGAAGTGCACTAATAATCACTGAGTTACATTTTTTTTTCTGCAGCGAGATTATTCTAAAAGCGATTCTTAGTTAACATCAACTTTGCTCATGACAATGCTATATAGTTAAGAACTGCTCTTGTGATTCAGCACAAAATTGCCAACAAAACATTTACTCTATGACGTCTAACGTTTTCGGTGAGTGTCGTTAGACAAAAAATCAACGTAACACTTGGAAAGTAGAAAACAACTAAGCTCACCATGTTAGGTCGAAAGTGATGGATCAAGGCACAGAAAGCGCGTCCATCATCCCAATCCGATGAAAAATTTATGACAAATATATTGGGATAATCGGCAAGGCTTAAGAAAGTAATATTTGAAACTTTAAAAAAATTCCTTCCATATAGAAAAAATGACAACACACTAGTTAGATGAAAATTATGCAAAACTCTCAGATTATTGTGGAGATGAGCCTTCAATTTGTTATGTTTACAAGAAACGATTTGAATAATTTCTAACTTTGAACGTCGTGAAAGCAAATACACCATCTTTAATGGGATATCTTATATTTCTTAAGATAAACGAACATTGCTCGTTTTCAGTTCGTACTCTCTCAACTCCACTGAAAAAGACTCACTGTGCTTGAGCCCATGGAAAGTTTCACCTAAAAAGGCAGAAATCTCTGCAGACTGTGGTCAAGCTTCTAATATTAGAAGTTGTGAGGAAAAGGAAGTATCCCTAGAAAGTATTTTGGGAAAAGATTCTGTTATGTCCGAAGATGAAAGATTAAGTCCTGCTCGATCGCTTGTTGGCAAACAACAAAGATGAGGATGTCGGTGACGAAGTCGATAACAGCATGAAAAGCAATGCACTCGTCACGAGTGCGTCCTCTGGGGATAGTAGCTCAGACGACGAAGAACAATATGCAAAGGAAAATGAAGAGAACATTGGTAAGTGGTCAAAGAAAGTACCTCTTTAGAATGTTACACTTGAAGAGCGACACGGTATGCAAGACGACGTAATGTTCAAGAGCCAAGTGCCATTTGACGTCTATGAAAAATTCATGATCGATCATGGGTTTATATTGCAAAGCGACAAATCTGCGGCAATCAGAACAAAGCTGGGTGGAGAAAGGCTAACGTCGTAGAGATAGAAAATCCCTCGCTTTGTTCATTCAAAAGAGTATTGTCCTATTGCCACATGTAAGACATTACCGGAACGTTACCCCGATTGATATTAACACTAAAGAATGTCTACTTGAGAAGAAAATGCATTTCGTCAGTACAACCCCCGCATAGGGCACGTATACGGGTTGAAGTGTTGAAAATGTGAGAGTGAAGGAGGATACACCTAGGAAGTGATGATGTATGTATGAGTACGCAGAACTCATTGACCAGTCGAACGTCTCATAGATGGACAGCATACTAAATGAAGAAGACACCTCCTACGCTAATGACTGGTGCACCACCGTTTCCCTACTTGAGTGTTTACTACAAGGGAAAATATTTGGAGGCCTAGATGTTGATCAAGCTCGAGAGAATGCTAGAAGGACATCTACTAGATGCAGTGAATGTCAGAAGCCTGTTTCTTTGAAATATTTCAGTACGTTTATAAAAAATATGACCTTCGCAAGCCCTCCAGATATTCGAATCATTGTCTCTACGAGGTTGACGAATAAGTTCCTCAGCACTCGCAAGAAATTAAAATTTCATGCTTGTTCCACACACACTATCGGTTATTGTAAATTCATGGGAATGTCACAGCATATCATACTTTTTGTCACAAGTGCTTCTTTGACACATGCTAAATGCACATGCCTGATAGTTATTTTGAGTCATGCATGTGGCGAGCATACATCGACACGTTTGGCGATTTGTCACTTAACATCGTATGGATATACTTCGTTGCGATTCCTCATGTAGGATAGATATCATTGAACGAAAAGGCACCGTGCAAATGGCGAGGATGGAACGCCGACACACGTGCATTGCACTGTACAGTTGCTCACAACGTATCATGCATAGCTCAAAAATAACCACTAGACCTATCTCAGGATTATTTTCATAATAATGCGATGATAACGTTAGTTATAGTGCATCAGAATTTGATTTTCTCTTCGGATATCAAATGATAACGATGGACAAATTGAGCTTCGAGTTTTGAAATGCTGTTGCTGGAAGCGACAGCTTTCGACAAACGATGCTGCAAAGGAGATCTGTGGTGTCCAAAGGTGGACGAAGTGTGAAGCCATGTGACTGGTACAAAGTGGTACAAGCGATTCGAAAGTTATGATCTCAGTCTCGTTCGCCGTTGAAAGCGCGCACTTTTTCAGTGAGGCAATGCCAAACTTTACACCTCGTGGAAGACTAAGGAAGAAGTTGATGACTTGGAAGGAGACGAGGTCTTGACGCACCCAGTCTACAGTCCAAATGTTACGTCGTCCGAATACGGTCCAGTTCTGCTCAATGGAACGTTTCTGCGTGAACTTCGATTCGAGACATTTGACAACGTTGAAGAGGCACGTTAGAAGTTTTTTGATTCAAAGCCGAAGAAATAACGATTTTGAGTAGATCCGGAAGCTTGCAGATCGCTGGCAGAAGACCGTGGATAGTGATAGTCATTGTTTTGAAAACTAACTACTGCTGGTTATAAATGAATTTATGCACAAGTTTTAGAATTTCAGCTGGTGTTAGGAAACTTATTTCTTAACTCATTATATTAACTGCCAATTGCCTGGAAACGTACCAACTGTTGATTATGTCAGAAGTGCAACTTCTATGCAGCAAGTGTAAATTGTTGACCGTTGGGAACTGTTACGGCTGTTTCTTGTTAAATAGATATTTTAGGTAAATAATTCACATTATAATTGGGATGTTGTAGAAATTTAGCTCAACAATATTCATTATTCTCAAAGAACTAATCTACATAAAAGTGAATACGCTTTTTACTCTTATCCAATTCCCTTAAATATATTACTTCGTTCTTACAGCCCAGAATCATACTGAAAGAGCCTCATAAAGTTTTTTGTTAGGGCTCGGCACTACAAAATATATGTTTCTGAGTTACAGTTTTGTAACATCGACAATAAATATATACTGTTTTTCCTAAAATTAGAGATCCATCGCTCAAAAGTCATAATTTTAAAGCGCATGAGTACTCAAAATGCCTTTATGTTAGTCTCCTTGGTGATGAATCATCTATTCGCAAAGATAAGATGCTCATGGCCTCAGAACTTTGCTACAGTGATTACCAGTATATTCACTGTGTCTAGAAAGGGTGAGCCATGTATTCCGGGCGAAAAGAAATATTCTATTAGTTTGCATGGCACATTGAGAAAGCGTTTTCAAGAACTATCTATTGAAATCTATGTTACTCAAGTAATGAATGACTACAGAAGAACCAGTGAAGAAGCTTTGTTCGTTGAAAAGTTTAAGCAAATACCAGCAAATCGAACACAGCATAAGTTCCAATGTAGAACAACCTCTTTATTCTTACAGTGTAACCAGAAGGTCATAATAGAAATCAAATGCAGTATCAAATTTCACATTTACTAAGCTGTCAAATGATTACAAAAATGCGGTCATGAATCTGTGCCTGGAGAAAAAATCACGAAAAATCCAGTGTATTTGATTTGTACACTTTGTCCTATAGATGGTCATTTGATCATAATCTTCTACTGACTATTAAGTACTACGGTTGTGATGAGAGTTCTGGAGCACTTTAATAAGCGTGAGATAAGTTCCATGCATTCATGAGAATATTACGACTTTTTGTGTGGTATTTTCCCACTGAAGGCCCAAATAATATTCGTCTCTCTTTTCACTTTGCTTAAGAAAAGTTAGTCCGCTGTGGTCAACGAAAAGCCCGTTTCTGCAGTAAGACAATGCCAGACCGCACACTGCCTACAAGACCAAAGACAAATTTGATGAATTGAATCGAGTCAAGGTTCTGCCGCATTCCGCCTACAGTCCATATTGCGTTCCATACAACTTTGGCCGTTTCCGACCAATGCAATACTTCATGAAGGGTCGCCGTTTTGAAACATTTGAAGAAGCTGAAGAAACATTTTACAAGTTCTTTCAATCGAAATTGAAGAAATGATTATGCGACCACATTCGAAACTTGGCGGACCAATGAGCACAAAGTTGTAGAAAGCGATGGCATTTATTTTAAGGAATAATTATTATTGCTTTTGTTCGAAATTCACGCATCAGATTTCAGTTTTGCACAAGTGCTCAAGAATTTTCTTTCCAACCTGACACTGAGTTCACAAATGATCTCTGCAATGTTGTAGCAACTGTTTTTATAGTGTGTGCGGTTTCGTACAACACAGATTGTAGAAAGTGGTACGCTTTAACTTGAATTTTTTCTGTAAATCTCATGTTTTAGTCTGAATCTGAGAGCAACCTCATCGACTGCAAAAGGGTCGATGTGAGCCATCAATCCTCGACATCAGATGAGCTATATAAAAAAATCGATTGCTTGGAAATGAGGTGGAGAGACTACAGTCGGTTATCGAGGTATGTGTTCGAATTTTTTGAAACTCGGAATGCATGGTTCCTATTTTGGTTCAATGTGAGGTTGAAATTAAAGTGCATAATGCACAAAAAAGGACAAGATTTTTATCAAATAACCTTTTGATACGATTTATTGCCTGGTGGTGCTTCTAGGCATTGAAATCGGATATGATTGATAATGAGAGATCATTTGCCGAAATAAAGTGATCTAAATTGTGCTTGATATTGGGTTTTATATTTAGATCATGTTTCAAGTACTAGTAAATCTATCAAGAATGTCGTGATTGGCCTAATAAGAAACCCAAAAATAACATCACTGTACAATACACGAACGTATGCGATCGATTGTGGTGGCGTTCTAAGTATGGCAGAGTGCCCAAATATCATGGAATATATCAAACATCACTTTTGGCTAGTATCCTGCATTAGTGGCTGTCCAATAGATCTGGCGATGAGATGTCAATGGGCGATCACTGCTAAGATAGATGTCGTCGGTAGTGGAACAAAGTAATGTCCAGCCAATGCTACTCCATGATATCAGCTTGCAAAAAACAGTGGGTTAGGAAGCCGGCACATTACACTCATCCTTATTGTTTGCAAAGAGAATGTCCTGTTACGATATATGCAAGTAGTAGGCTCTGTTGTTCATCGATCTGTTTGCAAATTTATCCAATTCCACTAAATGAAGTTACTTCTCTTAATGATCTTTCGTCTTCAACCTCGATGTCAAAAAGGATCCATACTACAAAACAGCTGAAGCGTTGCTAGTGATTCAGATAGGTCTACGAGACAGTTATAAGCACCGTGAAATCACTAGTTCACTAGAGGAATACTCTAGGGCTCACAGTAGGACTATGCTTCATCGGCCACATATGACTTTTATGATGTTCTCTTGAATCAAATATCTCAAAATTAGGTGGCAATCAAAAACGATTGAAATACGGAAGCAGTGATATACACCAAAGCAATACACTCATTCATACAATAACGCAGTCAACAAGACAAATGCGCAAAGATGAAGGTGATGTGGCTCTTGCAGCTGTGACGGACATTCTCAACGATTACTAGCAATGAAGCAAAGGGTTTAGCGCTCAGGATTGCTGGCAATATCATCTGCTTAGCACGAATTTTAAGAGGGAAAAAATGTTCATTGGCAGTAACCCTTTAACAAAGCAAATCACCATTGTGAATGATGAATGCAAATTAAGAGAAACCCATATATTTCGGTGATAACGACATAACCATCTAGATCAGTGGGATATGAGCTGTTTGGTAAGACTGAAGGAAAACTAACTCAAGAAACAGGTATAAATCAAGTAGCTACGAAAATAGTTTAACTGTTAATTGATAGAAAAGTACTCTTTTCAGTTTAGCAGTTACAGTAATATCTCCTATTCGTAAAATTTTGGTTGTGATCGGAAGTTAATGACAAGCTCAGCTGCACACACACTGAATGCACTTTGTCGCGTATTTATTAACAATCTAAAAAATTGAAACTTCGAAATAATCCTAGAATATTTTTAATAGTTCATTCACTAATGCAACTTAAGAGTGAACGCCGTTCGTACAAAGCTAAATTGGAAATCTTCCATGTCGCGGTCAAAGCCGCTGAAAAATATTGTGAAGAGGCAAAGGCCGAATTGAAGAAGTTGATTTTCTCTTTTTTTCAATCAAATTATTTTGTTGAGTTTTCCATGAAGACACCAATGTAATTGGGGAGTCGTTTAACAATGATGTGGGCGGGTGCAGCGCAGTAGTTAGATATGCTCAACAATATACACGAGATTGTTCGATCAATTTGTGTCACAGCAGACGACAATCTTCGTGCGACTACTGATGAGTGGAATCAAACTTTTCTGAGAGGGTAGAAAGATTACACTAGTACATCGTCATTCCACCGTAAATAAATGTAAAGCAGTTAATTAGCTTCATGACGAAATTCATGACGAAATGACATTGACGCAGACGTTTTTGCACAGCACTCCACATATTGGGTATACTATAACATAATACCTCTGCAAGTGGCAGTCAAAATAGAAAGAATTTAGACTGATTATCGATATCGAATGTTTGTCAACACAAGTGGATTCAATGCCGATAGCTTTTGCACAGCACTCCACATATTGGGTATAGTTTAGTGACTCTTGATGGTATATAATGTCTTAGCTCATTCTTAACGGATTGATCAACATCGAAAGTTTTATCTTTTATTTCTTGCGCCTTACGATGCAAGCACTTGATATTTGATAAATCTGGCGATTACTCGAAGTGAGTGAGATGAAGGCTTCTGCTGACGAGGTGTTATGGACTGATCTAATGGAGAAATATCAGTGTAGTTCAAAATGGAATGCGTTGTTGGCATGGGCTCAAGCAAAGTGAGTCTTTACAAAGGTGATGAAGAAGTACATACAAGATACAGAAAATATTTGTTTATCACAAGAAATGTAAAATACAATATCAATCCGTTGCACCTGACTTTGCAACGTTGAAAGTGAGAAATAAGCTAAATCGTTCCTTGAAAACATATCAATTTGAAGGCTCATCCCATAATTAGATGGGATTTTTGTACGATTTCTATTTTGATAGTGCTTTCTCGCTTATTTTGCATTTCCAATAAATTCATGAAAAGCCCTAAAATTATTCTTTTAAGCCTTGCTGAATATCCTACTATAAGTGTTTCAAATTTTACTTCGGATTGGAGTGATGGGCGGGCTTTCTGTGCTTTGATCCATCACTTTAAACCTGGGATGGTGAGCTTAGTTTTTATTCTACTTTTCAAGTGCAATATTAATTCTATGCCTAGCGACTCTCGCAAAAAAGTTAAGCATTATGGATTAAATGTTCTGTCGGTACCTTTGCTCAAAATCACGCAACAAATCCTCACTTTATAGTAGCTTGTCGACCTAAGTTGATATTGACTGAGAACTACTCCCTGGAATCACATCGCTGTAGATAAAAATTGTAGCGCTTCTGTCCACACTTACTATTTTAGATTGTCAAATTTGAAGTGGGTGCTCTTAGTCTGAAAGGATGAAAACACTAACTCTTGATAGAATAATAGGTTGTTTGAAGTAATTGTAATGATTAAATATATCTTCAATCACTCCTGAATTGGAACGAGTGAAGTGAGTCCATGCCCTTGAGTGATTAATCAGTGATGACCGCTTTGTACTGTGTGTAAAATCTATATAAATTTTTTGGGATATGTGGCTGAGTGGTTAGTTATGCTCGGTGCAGTTTGACAAGGAATCGATTTCACAGTCACAGGACGAGCCTCGAAACACCGGTCTATGGCCTGGCGTACCAAACATCGTTTTAGGCTAAAAAACCATTTCTTCTGCTTTTTTTTGATTTGATTTGAATATTTATAACGAGGTTTTAAAAACAGTCGATTCAATGGATTAACAGACAACTCTATTACAATGTGTCTTGTACTTAATAGGTTGCGCTATAAGTTTCGGCACTAGAGCAATAGATACTAAATTTATTAACCAAAAAAAGTTGAAATAGCGTGATTTTGGCAATAATGAATTGCGCATTTTCTTCTAAGCATTTTAGCTCGATTTTGTGGCACAAATGGCGCTTAAGGGAAACTGCAATTGGAGAATTGCGTAGAAATAATTTAACTTTATGTGGACGGCTCGTGCGCAACTGATCCTCCTAACTGTTCTTTTTGGCTTTGAACTTTGCAAACCACTTCCTAGCCATCATTTCTGCAACCGTGTCATCGTCCTAAGCTCTATTTCTTGCGCGCCGCTTCACTAGCCTTTTTCCCCTAATCCTTATTCGTGCATGAGTAGCTATAATTCTGTTCCAATAACAACTCTATTTCATAGCAGGTATAGGCAGGCTGTAGGCAAAAATCTTTTTATGGAAATGCGTAATATAAAGCTATCAAAATCATTCAACTTTAATTACTTCTGCTTATAAACTTAATATTTATCGCCTTAGTGCCAAAAATAATATGATGACCCAATAGCATAACTACACTACCATTAATCGTTTTTTGATGAATAGACGGAAGGTTATTATAGAAACACTAAGATTTATTGAGTAAAAATGTAGTATTGATTGATGTCTGAGCCAACGTTTTATCACTAATTTTTTATATTTTTTACAATAACTTTGTCCGCGCGGGCCTATTTCGTAATGTCTGCAAAGACCAAGCCCTCCCACATACAACCAACGATGTTGATACGCTAAAATCGTAAAAAATCTGTTTGAAATGTTGGTACATTTTCGTTATCCGTACCCTATTTCGACTCATTTAAAAACAATGCGCAACTTTTAGTCAACTACAATGAACAGATTAACCGTTTGATAGCTTATATAAAGAGAATTTGAATGACCCATTTGATTTCCGAGAAGACATTATTGCTGCGCTAAGAAAGCAGAAATAAAATTTTGTTTCTCATTCCAACATTTCTCGCTGATCAAAGTATCTCGTTCAAAATTTTGGCAGCCAATCGATAGTGCCAATCCTAAGGATTCCAAAAATGTATTTGGTTTTCAAAGAGGATTTCGTAATACCCTCTTACGGACAAAAGAGGAATTTTTTTCGCAAAATTGGTTTATTTCCGTTTTCCACTTCCTGATTTGACACTTCAGAGATGATGTATTTTTCGATCGTTTCTGATGTTTGGGTATTCATTCGGTAGCTCAAATTAAATGAACTTGAGTGGTTTATTTTGTTCTCGGAATGCTTTTACTATTGAGCTAAAAGAGAGAAAATATTTGTTTTTCATTCAGGTATTTCTCGGTGAACTAAGCAATTTTTTTAGAGTTTCAAAAACTAGTCGATAGATGGAATCTCAGCAATTCCAACAAAGTTTTTGATTTTCAAAACAAACTTCCTAATACTCTGTAACAACAAAAAAGATTGGGTTCCGTACTCGGCACGGAGGGTGTCCTTGACCGGAGAGTTTTTTTCCAAAGCATGTTTTTAACATCGCCAAGAGGTCTGTGGACCAAACGCAAGCTTATTCGATGAACCTTCTTGCACAGACATTCGGTTTTTAACACTTCATTTTTTGTAGGAACATGAGTGCGTTTGCCTTTTTCAGTACTTGGTGAAGCATAAAAGCTCATAATTGAATGTACTCGCTGAAAACCAACAGAAAGCATTTTAACAACAAATGACGTGCAATGAACTGTGCTGTCTGCTGCAAAATCTTGATCACATACAACTAAATGGGTGTTGACTTCGCGCTAATATGACGAAATCTTATTCACATACCTCCAAGGCCTGATGGCTTGAGGCTGCTCGCTGCGCAAAGCGAAACTCAATAACCTTTTGCTAGCTACGGTGCAATAAAATATCTTTTTTCAAAATAAAAAGCATTACCAGAATCGACAAGATTTAAGTTGTCGAATGACAATTGAATGTCTAAGGAAAAGTTTTGCTCAACGAGAAAGGTTCGAATGAGAAACAAAATTTCATTTTTGCGCTGACAGAAAGCAGTGTACACCATCAAAAATTCCGCTTTTCTCAAAAGATCAAGTAAAGGCGCGAGTAATAGAACTGATCCAGTTTTGAAAAATACAATCTTCTTTTAAAGCAGCTCCCATAACTGACTATCAATTAGTCTCTCTATTGATCAAATATCTCCTTGATTTTCTCATTCAGCAGTGCTTGTATGAGTGTTTTGCAATCAACTTGGTTCTTTCAGGCTCTGAATAGGGTGAAAAGCCGAAACGTCAGACCATTACGATCAAGTTCATTGTACTGATCATCTGTACCAAGTGAATTTTCAAGTTAATAACCTCGTACCTGCTGAATAACAAAATCAGAGTCCTTTTTTGGCTGTTATATCGCACCGAGAAGTCCGTTTTAAAAATCAACAACATCAGTATAGTCATGATTTGGGATTGACGATTCCAGGCTCTGAAGATGCGAACCCTGAAAAACGTAAACCACTACTATTGCTCTTCTATTTATGCTGTATTCATGCTTCGCTGTATTGTACCGCATTGCTAGTATTCAATAAATACTATATTTAACACCACAGAACTGCTGAACAGAAATGCTGCTGATATATTTCTATTATGCCGAGATTAATTGATGGTTGGTTTTGGGAATCAGTAGAAGATTTGATTTATCAATTGGTTGTTGATACTCTGACGGTGAAACGTCATTGAGCAAGAAATGTTCGGACAGAAAACAAATTTATTTTTGCTCTTTCAGCATAATAATACAGCCTTTTAGAAGTGAAGCAAACCATTCAAATTGTTCTGATTAATGCTATCGAATGATTACCTAATCATTGAAGATGACTAAAAAGTAAGTTTTTTTTCTGAAGGGTTGAAACAAGGTACGGATGACTGAATAGTTTCGAGATGTTCTTACAACACTTAGCAACATCCTGCAAGCTTCGCTGGGATTGTGAATACTCTTTGCAGTTTATGCAAGTTCGAACCATAACTGCTGCTTTTCTCTCTTTGAAATCATCTTCTATCGTTTCTCTTCAGTGTTATACAAGTTCGGGCATGAGATTCCAATTATCTGCATCTCGTGTGAGTCCACAATGGTGTGTCAGCTCGAGTATATGTGGAGATAAGCGTCTCTTAGTGCCTTGAGGACTCTTGCTTTTCATAGCACTAACCTGAAAGTGTTGTAATGAGCCGGTCGTCGTGTTCATCATTGGAATTGTTCCTTTCGAGACCATGGATCCACCTCCTTTGCGTCTCCAACTTCAACGTGGCAACAATGGACTGTCTGCCCCATCTGCTTTACATCTCTAATTCGCAGCGTGAACAACGCATTGAATATTTATTTTATTTTTCAACTGTATTATTGTGTTATTTCCCTATGTTATGCTATACGTAAACATATTATGTTGTCATAAATAGGAAAAAAACAGCAACAATGCAGTTGAATAACACAATATTACATTGACTGCGTTCCCATGCTGTGTGTTAGAGATGCAGAGGAGGTGCGTCCACGGTACCAAAAGCGCTAACATTATCATTTTAGATTACCACATGTATATAGATTCGAAATACCAGCATTTTCCAAGAAGCCGGGACCAATAGCCCATTCAAATTTCAATTTATAGCGGTTTTTGATTTCATTCAATTCATTCACATAGTTTTCCAGTCACTTCGACTTGTTGTGGATAACCCGCGTTAGCAATCATAGCTTTTTGAATTTGATAAGTGGTGTTTGTACGTAATTTAAGCACGATTTTGGGTACTTTTCCATTACCTGAGTGCCAATTCGTCCCTGGTAAAAAGCGCATTTCTTGGTTTTTTTCAGTGTTTAAATGATTGTTCTATGGTGTAGATCAAAAAATTTGAATGGTATATCTCGTCTTTCGAAAAGCCTTGTTATTACGCTGAAAAAGGCCTAAAATAATATGTTGTTTTTCATTCAAACATTTCTCGCTGACCAAAGCCTTTCCTTCGTAGTATTAATAATCAGTCGATAGATCAAATCCTAGGAATACCACTGATTTATATGGTGTCCAAGGTGGCCTACGAATTACGCTGTAACAGCTAAAGGGAAATTGGGTTCGCGAAACTGGATCATTTTTTTATCCTCTCCTCAATCTGATGCCTTGAAGAAAATGTATATTTTGGTCATTCTGGTGTTCAAGTAGCCGTCCGATAATCAATTTATAGGAAATTTGGTGATACATTTAATCTTCAAAAAGCAATTTTTATTGCGCTGGAAAAGCAAAAATTAAATTATTGTTCCTTGATCAAAGATTTCTCGCCGACCAATGCTTTTCCCATAAAGTTTCAACGGATAATCGATAGATTAGATTTTAGTAATTCTGACAATTTATTTGGTTTTGAATATCGACCTCGTATCACGCCGCAACAGCCAAAAAAATATTGGCATTTGCAAAACTGGAAAAAAAGGAACGAGTGGGGAGAACAGCTTTTTTTCGGTTCTTACGAGGCACTTGGAGGTGCGTTTGAAATATCAAAAACATAGTTGGAAAACTTGGAATTTGATCTAATATTTCGTCCTTAGAGAAAGAAACTCTGGCTAGCAAGAAACCTTTTCATGAAAAACGAAATGTTATTTCTGCTCTTTCAGCGCAAATCATGTCTTTTTGAAGCGAAATGCATCATTTAAATTCTTCTAATTTAAGCTACTGAGTGATTATTTAGGCAATAAAAACGATTGCAAAACACAAATTCAATTCAATTCTTTTTTTGTAGGAAATTTTTCGAAAAAATTCACTTTCGAGATTTCGGCATCAGTAGATAGATAGTCGCTTGTGTAGACGAATGGTGAAATTTCCCTTAGCGCTCGTCGCTTTTAAGCCAATATATGGTCCAAAGAAGAGGAAAAGTGAAAAAATAGTTACGGTTTTCGCAATTTCGATCAATGGCTATAACACATCCGAGAGCACCTCGAAGTCGCGATTTCGAGCAATTTTAGCCATGAGTGTCTCACGCTGCCCCCCCCCCCCAGTCACCTGACAGCCTGGTTAAGCCGGCTGTCACTCGACTAAACTCTAAGCCGATATAGGAGAATGATGTGTGTGTGCGTGTGACTAAGACGAAATGCAAAACCAAAGCCAAGCATAAGCCTAAGCCTAAGCCTAAGCCTAAGCCCGAAGCCCAAGCTTAAGTCGAACCATAAGCTCAAGTGTAGGCCTAAAACTGAAAAAAGTTTTCTAAGCCTCATCAAAGCCTTAGCCTGAGCCTATGCTATATACTATATAGCAATGTGAACAGTTGTGAAAATAGTTGCGGATTTTGCAATGTGTGCCCATTTGTCGACTTGGCCAAAATGGTCAACTATAAAAAGCGAAAAATGGGAACTATGACATTTTTATCTTAATAGCAAGTTTCCACGAAAGGACTCCAATTGACAGCCAGGTTAAGTCGGCTGTCTCCCGACTGGGCGCTTCCGATGTCGCTGTTGTTCCTAAGTTCTAAACGGGATCAGACGATCGCCTCCTTCGCGCAAAGTTCCGATTTTTGAGGAGAGGAGAGAAAGCCGTTAAATTCAAACAAAGAAGTCCCAGAACTACCATAAACTGGGATGTATTCAAATCATTAATCGGCTCTTAGGAAGATACCGTTGTCGACAACATCGACGAAGAATGCGATCGACTCGTTGAATATCTTCACGTTAGCGCTATAAAAGTCGAGAGTCCTACGGTCACGAAGAGACGCATGTCTCCGCAGACACTCAAGCTTGTATGTCAACGTGGAATCGCACGAGCTGCAGGGAACCGAAACCTTAAACCCGAACTTGCGAAACTCCGCAGAGAAGCGATAAAAGAAGGCCTCAAAGAGAGAAGAGCAGCAGTTATGGCAGAAGCTGCAGAAGCTGGGAAGAGCATTTGCAAAGCCCAGCGAGGCATCGTCAACTATAAGACAAAGATGATTGCACTCCGATACTTTGACGGGACGCTTAGAGCTCCGAGAAGGGCTATGGAGAAAATCATCCACCAATACTACTCGGATCTCTTCGTTAGCCGTGTCCTCTTACCGTCATACAATTTGAAAGAGGACAAATATGTCATCCCACCGGTCCTCCCTTCCGAAATTCGACATGCTATGTCGTCGGTGAAGAACAGAACAACAACCGGTAGAGAGAGGATTAGACCAGAACACCTGAAGAATCACCCGCCGGTTCTCATCAACACCCTGGCTCGGCTTTTCACTAGCTACCTGTCAGAATGCAAGGTCCCTATTCAATGGAAAACCAGCAAGACCGTATTGTTGTTCAAGGACGGAGACCTTCACGACATCGGCAATTATCGCCCAATGTGCTTGCTGTCCGCTGTCTACAAAATCTTTACTCGAGTCATCCTAAACAAGATTGACAGAATACTGGACGACTGTCTTACCTGGAAAATAAGCTCAGCTTTGCGAATCATTGGAACTTACGCTATTGAATGATTATTAATAGTCTAAAGAAAGAGCTACGTCCGGCGAGTTTTAAGGCACAAACATTCTCTTTGTTTTACACCGCTATCAAAAGTGTTTTCCAAAAAAGCAAACACATTTTTGAGTCATTCGAAACTTCTGTGATCGGAATAGTACTAACAGTCTAAGGAAGGAATTGTGTTAAACGTGTTATAAGTGAGATAAGAAAAAAACGCGTAGTCGTGTAAAACATAATCTTATTTTGGATTTTCCAGCATGTGTTCAGGAACATTTTTCATATAGAGCTCTAGACTGAGATTCAAGATTGTGAATGATTACTAACCTTCCTATTAAAGTTTGTTGTGCAGAAAACAGGTGGAATGATGTTTTATCGCCGTCGAACAGAAAAGTCCACTTTTTTCTATGAATATCAACCAATGTTGAGCCGATAGTGCAATTGGTCAGCACACGCCCCTAGTAAGAGTGAAAACACACCCGTAAGGGTCCCGCTTGACGGTTAAAATCTAAAATATGATGATAAACAACATCGCTTGCTGTTAGCACAACGTCACTCCATTCTTGCTATGAACTAGGGTTCAGTGGAGGGCGTCTGGCTACAGTGAATCATTCGATGGCGCCGAAACCTACGTAAACCACTGACGCACTAGCTTCAAATAGGCTTTAAAATTTGCACGGATTACACTATATGTGTATAGCAGGGCTTAGAAAGAATCAGTTGAAGATGCATACAAAAGTGATAATTGACTCGACTGCACCCCGAGTTCATCAAGCAGCATTACAAGTTTTTTTTTTGTTGTCCGTGAAAGTGCTTGACTAATTAGATGCACGCAGGATGACTCTTTCAGGCTTTGATGAAGGCAAGACTGCCGAACCGTCTTTATCGATACGAACTCTAGTGTTCTATTTTGTATAAATTAAAAGTGTACTAACAACCTCGTGTTTGCTGAATAGACGAAAGTCACGGAATTATTCAATCAATCCGAGAGTTAATCGGTAGTCGGTCTTGTGAATTGCTTCAATCACTCTCCCTTCGAATGCACTAAAGAGATTTTGAAATATTGCAAGCATAAGAGTACTTCAATATCCAAATAATCATTGAAACTTTGAGAGCTGATTGTAGCACAGAGATATCTGTGAGATCAAAAGAAAAGTGTCTGAAAAAGACGTTCTTATTCTCACACGATCACCTTTATCACCTGTCGTCCCGTTGATCGTCGAGTGACTCGAGCGGGTACCAGCAATTCTTCCATTTTTCCCTACCGCGTGCAAGAGTAGCCCAGTGGGTCATCCTCGCTTTAGGGATTCGCTAAGCATCATATCTTTCTTCCATCGCTAACGTGAACAAATAGGACCAACGGGTCAATGGTCTTCCTTTAGAGCGCTTGACGTCTTGAGGAATCCAGTCGGTAACGGCTCTCGTCCATCGGTTGTTGTTGAAGCGCATCACGTGTCCGGCTCACCTTATTTTCGATATTTTGGCGTGCAGAACTGAGTCTCTCATTTTCGATCGTTGACGTAGGTTCGGAACTTCGGATCCTTTCTCTCATTTGCGAGATACGGGATACTCCTAGCATCGACCTTTCGACTGCTCGTTCGATAACTCCAAGTGATCTTTCATCCTGCTTACGTGGCGACCAGGTTTCTGCTGCATACGTCAAGGCAGGGATAATTGTCGAGTCGAAAAGGTGGGCACAGTGTCGTATGTTCTTTGAACTCTTCACTACATCTTCGATGCTCTAGAACGTTCCCCAAGCCGCTCGTTACCTCCTGCTCAACTCTGGGGCTGGGTCGTTCATCATGTTGATTTCGCGACCTAGATAGACGTAACTGGAGCATTCGGAATTGTCGTTCCGTTGAGCGTGAATGAGGCATCAGAAACCCATCCGTTCCTCATGAACATTGTTTTCGTCAGATTCAGTTGAAGACCAATCTTTCCACAGGCGTTATCGAAATCGGTCAACAATCGTTCCGCTTGGCTGATGTTTGAAGTTATGAGAACGATATCGTCAGCAATGTGAAGATGGTTTAATTGCCGACCGTCAATTTTCACTCCCATTTCGTCCCATTCTAATGTTCGCATGATGTTTTGTAGGGTGGCAGTGAATAGTTTTGACAAAATTGTATCGCCTTGTCGAACCCCTCTTCTTACGTCAATGGTGATATTGTTGTAGAATGGAGATATTTTGGTCGTGAAATCTTTATAAAGTTCACGAAGGATCATTATGTACCTAGTAGGGACGCCATATTTTCCAGAGCCTCTATAACCGCTTCTGTTTCCACTGAATCAAAGGCTTTCTTCAGATCGAAGAATCTGTTGTTTGTACTCTCGTGAGACTTCAATAAGTCTTGTAATCGTGTGGATTTGGTCTATGGTACCAAATCCTTTTCAGGACCCTGGCTGTTCGCATGGCTGTCCTTCGTACAGTGTTCTATCAATCCTGTTTAGGATGACTCGAGAAAAGAGTTTATGGACAACGGACAGCAAGCAGATTGGGCGATAATTGCACATGTCGTGAAGGTCTCCCTTTTTGAACAACAAGACGGTCTTCCTGGTTTTCCATTGAATAGGGACCTTGCATTCTGTCAGGTAGCGCGAAGAGCCGAGCCAGGGTATTGATGAGAACTGGTGGCTGATTCTTCAGGTGTTCTGGTCTAATTCTGTCTGGACCGGGTGTTGTTCTGTTCTTCACCGACAATATGGCATGTCGGATTTCGATAAAGAGAACCAGTGGGACGACATATTCGTCCTCTTCAAATTTATATGACGGTAAGAGGACATGGTTAGCGAAGAGATCCGAGTAGTATTAGTGGATGATTTTTTTTTCACACAGTAGGCGACAAAAATTACTCATAAAGGGCAGGGAGCATATTTATTATAGAAGGATGTTGTTTCTTCGTATTGGATGATATGGATTCTCTAGATGCATTGCATTGCGCATTACTTTATGTCAATCAAAGTGATCATAATTACCATTGATTCATCCGTTCTCATAACAAAAAAGCATTGTTGAGAGGAACGCAATCTCCTCTCTTCCTAATCTCTCAAGTCTTCTCTCTCCTATATCTCCTCAAAGTAATCATTATGATGATTAATTTGTCCGTTTTTATAATAAGATAAAAAAACCAAAATCTTTTGGTAGCAAAGTCATAGGTAATATTGGGAGCTTTCCTCTCAAAGGGACACACAATTTCTAACGGAATAACAAAAAAATCGAAAGGTCGAAAACTGATCGATGACCCGGGTCAGCCCATCATATGGCCTCAGTCAACGGCTCGTTGATTATCTGAAAACCACTTGCTCGCGCATGCCAGTTGAAACATTTTTCCTGTTGCACTGCAGAGAAACGGTCTGAACGGAAAATAAGCATAGAATTGGAGTCAATGAAACTTACGCTATCAAATGATTACTGATAGGCTAAAAAGAGTTTTTTCCGCCTAGAAATGTGCGCATGTAAAACATAATTATATTCTCGATGTTGCAGCATAATAAAAGGGACCTTTCAAACGGGCCAAGTACGGCTCCAGCCAGAAATTCAGACTTTTGAATGATAACTATTACTCCTCTAAACAGTTTACACGTAAACGTTTTCAAATCTAACTCAACGAATGGCTCAAGGGACGTCACGACAATCTGTTACGCTTACACTATTTTGGAAATAATTTGACGCCTCCGTAGGTACGGTACTTGATGAGACCGGAGAACGCACACCAGCCAACTGTCATTTTTGCATACATACCTCCAATCTCTAAGTCTCTCTATAAACATTCACCATAATCCGTTGGAATGTTCAAGGCCTTTTCGAGGCTAACGCGTCAATAGTTTACGCACGTTTTGGTGGTATCGCCTGCTTCATCAAGGCTACACGCTGCACATGAGCCCTACTTTATAGCATGGATTGGGAGACGCTACGGTGACAGCAGGTGATATTGTTTTATCACCATATTTTTCAAGTTTAAACTTAGACGGGAGTTGAATTTGTGCTTCATTCCTACCAGGGGTGTGCGCTGGCCAACTGCACTTGACTAAACGCTAGTGGATATTTACAGAAAAAAGATTTATTGATCATACATAACATACAATATCTGTTAACGTGACTGGATTCAAAACTGGTATGTGCTTGCCAGACTAAACCGCTGACCGCTGGTAGGTGACAGATCGATACCTTGTGTCGCAAAAAGAGTGATGGCCGAACACTATTGTCGGTAGTGCAGTTGGTTAGCACGCACTGCATAGGAGTAAATAGAGGAGTTTGATTCCTGTCTGACGTCTAACTTTTGCACTCACTTATTCATCACTGCTGGATATATATTTGTAACGTCACACCATCGCTTAAGGTATAAACTTCAAAAATTTCAGTTTGATCATGCAAATTATTGTCATTGCGATCAGTCAACAACCGTGCTGTATGAGAGCATTTACCAAGTGAGCTATTTCAGCAGTGCGATGCTCCACCCATGTAGAATCGACTTGATGCGAAAATGAAGATCTTCATCGTAAATTGAGAACCGAAGGCAATCGACGCGAATCACTGCCATTATGCCGTGCACTGACAACAGCAACGGAGCTTTATGCTTACTACAGAGTCCGAAGTCAAGATGGTATGCGTTTATTTGCGACTATTCTACTTCACTTTGGTTTTGCTTCCGATTAGTCCAATTTTTGGAACTCAGTGTTTTGTTTTGATTAGACTTTTCAACACGTCTCATGAGAAACCTGCAAAACGGAATCTCAAGGACGGCCGTGTTTTCACGAGTAGTGTCATCTTTGCACGACATTGATGCTATGAAACATTTCATAGCTTTCCATGAATGAATTTTCTGGTGGTGTTACGGAACGTGATTTGTTCAAAGGTTTTCCAGTAATGTAAGTTTCAGTTTCAACCTCCGAGGCTCGAATAATTCCCCAGCCTCTTGCCAAGACAGCGGCTTCTTCTGGATGTGGGGACAAAGATGAAGGAGGTGAGGACATCATAAGATCAGACGAATATAAGTTTTATAGTTGCCGAATATCAGTTTTATAACAGATGGAAAAGCGATGAAAGTTACTTGCCAAATAAAAGTTCTATATCGTAACTTTCGTTTCGAGTTTTTTTCAAGGCCGCAGCTCAAATTACAATATGCCTGGTAATCATCTTTGAGCCACGCATATGGTGACGGATCTCACAGATGGATGCTCTGTGTCGCAGAAACGGTGACTGCCCAACAGGAGTGTCGTATTGCAGTTGGTTATCATTCGCCACGAAGGGACAATTCTCCAAATTTGATTCCCGTCCAACATGTGGATTTTAGCACATCACTCATTCATCATTGCTGGATATGTGTTTGTAATATTCCACAACCGTTCAAGGTAGAAAATCTAAAACAAGAGATTGTGTTTGATCATAAAAATCATCACCACTGACAATCAATCACTACCGTGCTAAGTAAAAATAGCTCGCCAAGTGAGGTGTTTTAGTCGTGCAGTGTCCCATTCCGGAAGAATTGCTTCATCGCAACAACGGAGAGCCGAGGGCAATCAACGTGAATTTCTGTCACAGCCTCAAGTACTGACAACAGCAACGCAGCTTTGTGCTTGCAGCAGAGTCCAAAGCAAAAATCGTTGGGTTTAGTTGCTATCATTTTTCTAACTTCTTTTTCATTTTTTTTTCTGTTTTGCCTGTGGTGTAGATTTGTGTTCTAAGCAGTGGTGCTCAAATTATTTGTGGACCTCTCGCAAGGACAGTAGTTTCTCCTGGATCTGGAACCAGTTATGCAGTTTTATATTTGCCGAATAATAGTTTTATAACGATAAACAAATGTGGTAAAAACCACTCGCAGAATAAAAGTTTCATGATAACCTCGAGTTAGTTTGTTAATTAGAAACTGATACATTCTGCAGTCTGTTTACTCAGCTTTATACATTGTACTGGTGATTGACTCTGATAGTGGAATAAAACGATGATTTTATTTTTCTGTTTAGCATAAAGGTTGAGCAAGATGTATACACTTTGACTTTTTGCGAAGTAAGACAGAGATGACACAGCGTTGGCATTTGTTTATTACAACGTAATTCATGTGCTCTAGAAATACGGAAGTTTCAAGGCTAATGCACAGAATGTTTGAAAACTATCTCATGTTACGGAAGCCATGTTGAAGGATCGCTCATCAGAACAGTTTGAGATGTCCTTCAAAACACACGAGAGCCCCATTTTACCCAAGACTAAAAATGCCCGTCATTCAACCGGAAGTGGGAAATTGGCGCACTGCTTAGTTCAAAAAATTAAGACAGTAATTATAGGACGCCGCAAGTTTTTATGAACACAAAATACGACTTTCACCACAAACCACAAGTCGTGATAAAAGCGAATACATGGCGACTCCGTCAGATGGTGACCAGTGCAAGAAGTCATTAAGTCGACGAAACCTCGTTTGAAAAAATCTCTTTTTTAACGATACGAAATGTTAGTGCGTAGGGTCTTCTTCTGAAGTGCCTATAAATAGTCGGTAGTTTAACTCATCTTGATGCCTCCACATCGCTAAATTTGTTGATGAGGTTTGTTGCAGATAATAAATTGACAAAATCATTGAGTACATGTTTATCCTTGATCAGTAGCGACTTTTATAGTGTATTTAACAAACCATCGAAATGGTCTGAAAATGTTGACTAGGTAGACATCGACAGTGAGTTTGACAGAAATAAAAGCTGCACGCTGTACAGTTCATGTAAGTACACCTTCTCTCATGCAACGCTCCTCCGCCATTTGTCACATAGTCACGAGCTTCCCTTAACTACGATTCCAGCGATATTCAAGGTTGCATTTCACCTTTCCGGAAGCGTGGTGGAAAAACATGCGTCGATAGTACAAATGGTTGAGCATGCGCCGTCCGGAGAGAATGAAACGCATCTCAAACTCTGGCCCGACGTCAAAGTGTTGCATATCACTCAACATTACCGTTATATTGAAAACATTGCCATCGTAAACAGGCCTTCGCAACAATATAAAACATCTAAGTTTACAACTATTTCTAAGAACCTCAACGGTTCGGCCTAGCAAGCCACATCGGCATTGATTCCAGTAACTCCGTATATGGATATGCAAGAAAGACAAACATTGTTTTTATTAAACCGTTTATTAGAAAGTGTGCTGGCAAAACAGGTGTCGATAGTGCAATTGGTTGAGCACGCGTTCCTAGAAAACGCGATATACGGGTTCGAGTCCCGCCGGACATCAAAGATTTGCGCAGAAGACAGCAACACTAGGTATTTATATATAATTTTGAGTAGTAGATAAAGAAACTGTAGCAATAACACTCATCTGAGACCGGTGACGGTATCACGTCGAACGTAAAAGTTGAATCATATCTATATTGGCATTCTACTTCCAAAACAAACGTCGTCACTTCCACGCTGCCTGAAATTTATTGAGAAAAAGCTGTCATCACGGTTTCCATTATCACTACAGCACTAAAATTATTGATTCATAGAGGATAATTTGCTGACAGAGTGATGCGTTGT